>JTDE01022072.1:49861-82292 GCA_014338405.1 Paragonimus skrjabini miyazakii
TCGGTTAGTCGCCATCTCACTTAACGTCTCCAGTCACCGACTCTGTGAATAGCGAGGGCTCCAGCCCAGGAGACGAACCTGATCTACAATGACCAACCCCTACGTGAACGATTTCATTTCTCTACGCCAGGTCATCATCTGTCCACCTCGCACCTTACGCCAATCGACCGCAGCGTCGACAAAGAGTGTTCGTTGTGGCAGACGACTAGCCCGTATCCTTAACACATGACAACCATCTAAGTCTGTGCAAATGTAAGGACTGAACAAGAGAGTTCATTTGACAATCACTACCAAATACCCGTTTCCTAACCTCTTTGTTGTTTACTCCTTGGTGCCACCCGACACGAACGATGGAATGCAGACATTAGTGATCAAGTATCTGAAGACGATTCACGTCTTCTACCCTGAGCGGTCAAGTTTCGCAGCCGTAAAGCAACAGTCCTCACTGTCGCCTTTTATAGGCAATCTTTAAGCATCAGACAGATGTCTCTCTGTCTCCAGAGATGCTCCAGATTAGAGAACGTTGTCCTAACTTCAGAGATATGCGTTTCTGTTTCAATCCCTGCACCACGGCCGCCGCTGATGCAGTCTCCGATGTACACAAGCCGGTTTACAACCTCCATTTTGTAACATTAGATTTACAAAATCACAGCAATCTTGTGGAAGCACTTTGCATTTGAAGTCTGCAAAGCGCATTCCGAAGTATTTAGCAAGACGCAAAATAGCCTCTAGCGTTGCTTGTGCTGCTTGTCGCCGCAACATTTCCCATTTCCAGCTGTGTATTTATTTCGCGTATGTTAACCCCCTTGATGCAACCTGATGACAACTGTGCAGACAAAGATGTGAAAACTTCTTCGAGTTTCTGAAAGTGCACTACTCACAGAGACAATAGATTTGTTCATTGGCAACTTTAAGGGGCATACGACTGCTTTCCTAAGTCATAACTTCTTGAAAACTGGCACGCGGATGAATGAACTTATTCAGTAAGCACTTACAGGCACTGAATAACATAGACCAATCGTTTTCTTCCAATGCAACCGATATCTTAGCCATTGTCTAGTCTGCTAGCAAATACAACCAATGAGAATAACTGCTGTAATATTTCACTCAACCCTATTTACGTCATAGTTTCGAAGAGAGAATGGGAAGTGAAATGCACACAAACATTGACCACGAATACATTGAATGAGGAGAGGAACTGTCAGTTGAAATCACAGACAGATCGTGCACACTGGACATACGATTGTCTAGTTGTTCTAAAATAAGCGCATGTCAAACATAAGCGACAGTGCCAGCGAGACAAGTTAACACGTCAGCCGTAGTGATATACCACATACCCCTGGAGCGAGCAAAAAGCCGATAGACGTTGAGAGAAAAAACGAACGGAAAAGTGTTACGAATCTAGGGTTGAATTCTTAAAGCCTGACAATCGCACGCTGAAACCTAAGTAGACAACGGTTTTGTGTCTGTAGATAAATAAAAACAGCAAATAAAATTTTGAATGAAACACTTAGAACAGGAAAAGTGGTGGACGTAAGCATTTCGTACTGACTCATTCGTATCCAATAAAAATCTAACAAAAGAGATAAGGAAGAATCAGTTACCGTTAGGATATGGACAAGTCATGGACAATGCAACGTCTATCAACGGTTCCGAAATCAATCACGGATGGATGGTGGTGTTGGTTCTAGTTTGGAGGATGAGAGTTCAAAACATGTAAGTAGTTCTTTTGGCAGAATCAAAAGCATAAACATATACCGTGCTAGTTTGTGTGACACTTACACGCAATAGACCGCTGAGAAGAGACCGCCGACGAGACTGGTCAAAAATGGTCACTCTTGGAGTGGAAATGGAAATTACAGTGCAGGTATGGACGGTAATCAACATACCAACAGAACCCCGCAGGTCGGCATAAGATAGATGGAGTTAGGTCAAGTACCAAGTAATTTTGGACTTTAGATAAGTTATTATGATGAAGGTCAAGCGATGATCGCAATGCACCACTGATCTGTGAGGTTAAACGTAACAGGATGATTCCGTTTATGTGAAACCGATTAGATAACAGTGTGAGACGGTCAGGACAACAATATAATGATTGATGCCACGTATGAAACTGAAGTGGTGCACAGATGCCGTACAGTCCATCCTGTATGCACTCATAGATTTTCACCCAAAAAATCCAAGTTGAAAGACAGAACTGTTTGCGATTTCAACCACCGGAATCAATTTTGTGATTGGCCCAACTAACCAACCCATCTTCGCTCACGTATGCCTACGTACACACGCATTATACCATAGACCATTCCGTGAAGAACTGGAGTTATATGACACTGATCATCAACCAGTGAGGTTATGATACAAATAGCCCCTATGAATGTCTACACTCTTCCGCATTCGATCCAATCGATAGAGGACAAAATCATTACAATATTGCTCGTTAAAGTTGGCCCGTCCGCCGACTGTTCTAACTGATGACTACTGCGAACAACACCTTATTTTTGATTGACTCAGATATCCGTAAACTTCTGTAGATATCGCTCACTTTCACATGGTCACATCACGCCGTATACGGTACTTTCCTGGAGAAATGAATGACAGATAGACTAAATTTTTATGGTGTGTGAACAAATGATTCCACGAAATGCATGGAAAGAAGAATGAGATTGCCAATCCGGATTCAGTGCGTTAGTGTCATGTTCGAATCGTGATGACGCGAACTGGCAAGCTGACTTTCGAACATTCAATTCGTTGCCAAATTCATCGATCTAATACACTGATTAAACAGGCTCAAGCAAGGCAGGTATGCAGAGGTCGATACCACTGTTTCCAGCTCCCTGGCCGTTAATGTAGAGTATGAGGGTGATATCCCGTTATGATTGATATATAGGGCGCTGCGAACAAGAAAGGCCAACTTGCCCAATCATAAAATGTAATTAAAGCGATCAGGAAAATGTCACCAAACGGAGTCAACAACCTCACAGTCACGTGTGTGTGTATGAAACAGTCGTGTATTGATGTGATTCAAAATGGTTCCAACGTGAACGAACGTTTAGTATGAAGGCACTAACGAATCAAAGTGGCAATTAAGACGTGCTCTTCACTTTAAAACACGACAGTACAGCACTAGCTTTTCGACCGGACACACAGCTAAGAGATATCGCAGCGCAGCCAAATAAGGCGCTCATCTCGCCAGTCCTATTAAGATTACACAGGTGATATAACAAATACTACAGTATTGACGATAACACTCATAAGATGAACTAGGGCTGCGTCACTTTCTCCCATCAGAAGTTAAACAACTGTCGCACAATATGATCGTACGATATGAGTTTCAAACAAACAACATTTTGACGAAAATGAACGCAGTTCAATGGAGTTAATTCAGCAGTGATCAGGGAATACGGGGACACCCTGAGGGCAGATAGACTAACCGTCTGCGTAAAGATAACATCCACAGTGAAATGTATGACTGGCTTATGAAGGCCAATCGAAATAATCCACGAGTCACATGAGCACCGTCTTGAAAGGTCTCAAAAAATGAGCATTAAGGTCCCCAAAAACAGCAACAGATACTTTTTTTAAATTCCAAAAGCATCACAAATCTGGATGGGATGGATGTCGTCACAACGAGACTGAACCTTGACGCGGTGTAAAGGTTTGCGCATCTCGGTGACCTATTCGGCTAGACTAGACAGTACGATGATCACAGACGGAGTCGCCCATACCAAGCAGGCCAACAGGTAGAGGTCTGACAAACCACAGCCTTCTGATCCTCCAGGTCGAGGATTGGGAGAAGGTTGACATCTTTTGACGAATAATGTATCACTTCCGAAACACTGCCACCAGCTGCCTTGCGGTACACACTTCTGAGCCAAAGACTTTGGTTGAGAACTTTAATCGTTCCCCTGTCTAGGTCTGGATGTCCTGGCAGTATCTCAGCCCATACACAACCATGACTATTTACAACACCAATAATTCCATACTGCATCGGCCCTCTCTCAGCATGAACTGAGTCACCCAATCTGTTGCATACAGCAGGGTGGATAGGTGAAGACATGCCACCACTGACCCCTCTCCTATTGTCCCATCGGATTTAGTCAACAGGTTCCTCCCGACTCCCAATTCTACTAATTATCCTACAGGTCCCACAACAGATGTAATTAATCATAGTAACACTGTGCCATTAAATCCAATCTTTCATCATCCAGCCTAAGGTCCCTAGAGTTGTTTGAGACTGGACAGAACACATATTCTAGAAGTTCACATAACAAGTCTAGCAGAGATGTCCGTCGAAGGTGAAGCGTAGCCGGATCGCTGATCGTCAGACTTGGCTAATGGAAAAAGTTGAGGAAACGGAAACCGCTTTTGCTTCAAGGAACATCAACACACTCTTCCTGCATATCTGTGCTACTGTTCCCAGGCGTCCGCCTGCCAGTAGAGTCATCAGCGAGGCATATGGCACACTAACCTATAATAAGTCCAGAAGGTTAGAGCGTTGAGCGGAACAGTTTGAGAGTCAATTCAGCTGGCCTCCTGTTTCTATTGTGTTGCCTCCCAAAAACGTGTGATGTAACACCTTGGTCAGTAGATTTGGAACCACCCAATGAGACTGAGGTTCGCAATTGCCTTTCGGCTCTCAAACGTAATAGGGATGTTGGCCAAGATGATCTCGTGCCAGCCCTTTTCAAAGAAGGTAGAGGCGTTTGCAGGGGCCTTGAGTCAGCTGTTTAACCTTGTGTGGACGATGGAGAGCATCCATCCGTGCTGGGGTCACGCGATAATAGCTCCCATATTTAAGAAAGGTATCACGGAATCCTTCAAAAACCACGGAGTAATTAGTTTAGCCCCAATCATTTCTAAGGTTCTGGCATCTATTATACATGGTCGCCTCACTACAGCTCGAGAGGCAAACATTAAGGAAGAACAGACAGGGTTTCGCCCTGGGCGGGGAAGAATAGATCACATTTTTACTCCTCGTCAAATTCTGGAGCAGCGTCATGTATACCGCCGGCCAACAATAGCTGTATTCTTCGACTATAAAGGTGCGTTCGACTCGGTGAATAGATCTACACTTTCAGAGTCATCCAAACGCAGGAGTGTATCGAGCAAGTCTGTGAACATAGTGCCGGCGCTTTATTCCCATACTTTAACTCAGGTTAGGGTTTACGGTGAACCGTCTGGCAATTTCAGCACCATGAGCGGCGTATGTCAAGGCTGTCCTCTTTCATCATTTTTGTTTAATTTTCTAAACAGACGACAGTATAACATGCACAGATTTTTACAGGTGCTACAATTCTGACGAAAGGGGGGTAAAATGTTTACCATAAATACTATGGAACATGCCTATTCCAACGACAGACTGTTCTGGACTTATGTGGATCGATTAACCCCCAATAGAAGTAATCCAGCAGAAATCTACAGTATACCGCGAAAAAATAAATAAAAGAAACAACTCATTTCGAACATACTTGTGAAAAACAATAGTTTTTTCATCACAACGCTATCTAAGGTTTTTCATATTCATCAGATATCACTTGATCGGAATGAAGCTCTCTAGCGTGTCACAGACTACTGCAAGAACATGAGTACCTATCCGAAGCGGAAAAATTCCATCATCCCAAGGTTGTTTATTCCACGGGGAGCATTGCACTTTTGTTCGTTTGAATCTATTCGTCAATGTTCATTTGTTGTTCGCGAGAGTTTATGTAGTCCCCACGTATACACAAGTTGTACAGAAAACTACTACAAGGTATAATAAGCTGAAACAGTCACGATGGTTAGGAAACCAAGTCATTCAGTTTTTTTCTTAGACGAACTGAGGCTAATTTATGAATTGTGAAGGTGAATAGTAAAACTGTGTTGAATAGTTATATCTACACCTAACGGATGCTCCAAGCAAGATACTACCCAGTTAAACGTAAGATTGAATATGTGTGCACGTAGAGTGATTGAGATTATTCAGAAAAATGCGCAACAAACACAGGAATCACCAGCATGATTCTTATAAGTAGTGTGGTAGATTTTATAATTTAGATAAGACTCAATTACAGAACACCTGGGCTTCGGCTGGATTCGATTCAGCAGTGGCGTTGATGAATTCCAGCGGGAATTGTTGAGAAATCCTACTTGAGCAGTCAATCCGTTGAATCATTTGGTGCATTCCATATGACAAAGTGAATTGGGTGGGTAGCTGAGCTCAAACGTGAAATTTCTGAGCCCCCGGCGTAGCTTCATAGTTCAACTGACAGCGTTTGCCGCGTCTGGGTATGTTGTTTCCGTCGTTGGTTCGAATCCAGCCGAAACTCAAATTTTTCGCAATTGGGTCTCATTCAAAGTATGATTCTTGTTCGAAAACCTCATCAGTTAATGCTGTTCGTCGTTCTCTGGATCACTAAAAGGTGGAAGTGCAAGCCTTCCTACACCGTATCTCGGTGATACACAAATTACCGGGTTGTTAATTTCATCCTAATCCAACGTAAGCAAACCATTTACTCAGCGTCATTTCTGCCCATGATGTTCTACAGTTTTCCGTCTATTCTTTGTGCAACTCTCAGAAAGTCACTGATCACGGGGTAGTGTTTCAATAGTCGCCATCACTGGTCGCTGCCATTATGCGTATCCACATTATTACTGAGCAGTAATAATATCGATAATTTGTTTTATTCTGTCAATCACTAGCTTTTATCTGTCCAAACAGGAACGACGTAGTTCACTATACCATTGAGTCGTATGCTTCCATTCCAATTAAAGTGTCCATATCCTAGACGTCTCTGTTCACGCTGCCTGGTAGTACGTTGTCTCCATATAGCTGACACTAAGAGCGAACATGATCGGTCGGTCTCAATAATGTTCGCTCTAAGAAGGGGCGTTATGCTTACAGAAATACAATCCGAGAATCATTCATGAAGGTCACCAGACATTCCGATTCGTCATATAATTTGCTCACTGAACTACCCGAGTGGGACATGACACCTAGCGCAAGAGGCTTGAAGCGAACTTAACGTCACGTTAACTGAACGTAGTAGTTCTACACACTTTCGACCGATGCGGTTTCAGCCAGACTGAGTCCGAATTATTCCTAACGGAGCCTCCCAAACCTGCCAAAATCAAGCATTTCGACTAAGAAGATAGGTTGAAATTTTGCTAGTTGGGAATAGTTTTAAAATGAGCTAATAATTTAATGTATGAAGATGTGAACCTTATCACTTTAAGAATTCACTTAAATCTCAAAACAGTAATTTCCAGCAATTGAAAATAAACAAACAGGTTTTTTAAAACATTAAACCTAAAAGCCTAGAGAATAACCACCTTAAAACCGACAAAAAACTATCAGATATCCCATTCGGGAGACACCAATGGCTTCCTCCACGGTTTTAGGAATGCAGCTGCTGTTGATCGCGGATAAACGCAGAAGTGTTCGAGCAAATGAAAGAGGGTGCTGGTTTGAATGAGATATCCAAGAGCTGTGCGAAACCCGGCCTGGTCCTAGATACACTACTCTAAGCGAAGCATGACAAACACAAACACCTCAGGTGTAACTGACATCCGACTGATTTCTCCGCGGCTGATGCAAACTTCACGAGGGTTTCACCAAAGGTTGGAATAACCGTCGATTCATTCCATGACAGGGACGCTCCCTCAGCACGGAAAACATTGGAGAACCGCTACAAAACTGAGTCAACATACGCGTGAGAAGTGTCTCACGTCTCTAGGTGAGTACAAGGAAGGGCGAGTATAACGGCCACAGATTTACTAGGTGAAAAACAAACCGCATTTAACAGGACCAATAATCTAGATCACCCACTCAATTGTGAAGAACTTCATGCTGGGGATTCACCGTGTCTCGGTTTCGTCCGATGGTTGGCTGACTGTTCTATCTGACCCCAAATGAAGGCTCGTGGCTTCCGTGCACATTCTGGGACCGCCAATCGATGTCAGAGGAAGAGTATCTCAGTCGAAGAGTTTACGGTACTTCAGAAGTAACGTGCCCACACAGAATTCCGGCTCTATGGGCACAGACCACGAGTATAGCTGGACCCACAAGATAGGAACCAGTAGTCAATACACTGGTGGATCGCCGGCTTCGCCGCTTAGCATGTTAGCGCCGGGTCGTTCGGCACTAGTGTCTTGGTATGCACGTCCTGAGAAAGGGCGTTAACTATTTACTGATAAGGATAACGCACTACACATCTCTTCGGTAGGGCATGCGGATGCCAAATGACACGGACTACGAAACGCGCGGCCAGAAACACACATGAATGAGACTAAGCAAAAGATTTTGGACAAAAAATTCCATCAGGTTACTTTGGAAAACATAACTAGAATGAAATGATTTAACAGCGCAGCTTCACACGATACACAGAACAGGGTCTTAAATTCAACAAAATCCACCGTCAGTTAAGGCAGACGGATTTAATCCATGCTGGTCGTTATTGTGACAATGCATAAGCCTGTATGTCAAATATGAAAACGTGACCGACAGACAGAAATACCCAACAACACACATTAGGAGTGCAGTCAAAGAAAGCCAAGTTAAGAGAGGGCAGGAACCATCAAGTAGCGAACGAGTACAAACAATGTTACCATGGGTCACTTTGATATTCACTGTGCACGTGGTGTGTGCTTGTGTCGATCATGTTTGAATGCTGTTAACTCATGACAAGCAGAGTACGACTCATCCCGACTGGATGAACATCTTTTAAGTAATATGATCAGTTGTATCAGCTGATTAGGAGCACTTCGAATGATTGATTGTAGTTAGCAAAGATTAACACAGACCAAGAGAAGAAAAAAAGACAATTATACTCGAGTCATACCTCCCCCTCCCCCAGTCAAGTGACAAAATAAGCAAAAAAAGGCGTATGTTCACATCGCTATATGTCAAGCATACGAGTTGCTGCCGCACTCGTGGATGAAAAGAGATTTAGAGGCAAGGTTAAAAGCATAAGGCTGAGGGCGAACTGAATAGTCAAATAACGGCACAGTTCGAAATCTAGCCGACAACATCCTATCTATTGTACAGGGGAACGAGCAAAATATTCCAAATTGTAATAACAGTGTTCCCACAACAACCCACACACAAGAACGATATCGATGTAGTGACTTTTGTGGAAACGATAGACATTCCCTAGAAAACACACGGTGTGAACAGGAAGGTTAGGTCAACATGAACTTCAGTACATAATAACGACCCATAATCACCAGATACGCCATCGAGACCGGTCTCATTTCACGCTTATTTCGCCGTTTTCGGCAAGTCTTGGGATGTTGCAACTTGGTAAACCTCGAGAGTAGTTCGAAGAGAATAACAAACCTCAATCACTCTACGTCACTTAACCTGGAGAAAGTTACCAAACATAACAGGACGTTAGGTATCGATCGACTACAGACCACTTATCCAGAGTTGTGACACATACGCTGCTCCACAACTTTCGTGAATTTTGAGAAAGTCGGTTACGAGTAAACCACAATTTTTCTGATTCGTTTACGACCAAATAACTTCAGACTGAACTAACCGAAAAGACGCGACAATGGATAACGGCGAAGGATGCCTGTTTGAAAAGGCCAGGGAAGTCAGCAAGACATAAGCGACCGCTTTGAGACTGGCGAAACGCAGATGCTTATTGGCTTAAAACTAGAAGCAGTACACTAGAAATAGTACACCAACGGGGTGCAGGTGTTCATGACGACAAGATGATTCCACACCCACACCCACGCCTACAGCGTTTCGTATGAGGTACCTCAGTGGTTTTGTAGGTCTACCCATGTGACCATCACCGAACTGCTGATATCACCTGCACTGAAGAGTTGGAAGAACAAGGAGATGAAAACATCGAGGAAGAGGTGGTCCCAGCATGCAAGAGCATCTCATAACAGTTGGTGAGCAATCTAAAACCAGTCGCGCCGAAAAGAAACACTCATCAGCATCGTGTAGTCGCACGCACACGGGAGAGGATCGACAAGCCAGAGACACCTGACACGTTTAAAGTGAAACGACCCTTTCGACGATGACTGCATGCAATATATGCAAAAGTAGCGCTCTACCCTAGCAGCGTCCACCCACAACAATGTGACCGATTTTCGTGATACGTAGAGGTAATCACTACAAAGGGAGCTGTGCACCTACTCTGTTTCTCTCAATCGTTATTATGTCAGTTCCGATTTCTTCTCCGATGGGATCCACAATCAGACCACCGAAGTCAGCCCTAGCAACTGTGGTGCTACATAACATCAGTCTATCATTTGGGACCAGAGTAGGAGGATCACAGAGCACACTGTAAAGCTATGAAATCACGCCTATTGCTTACCTACGAACACCAATGCTTCAGTGTGACTCCACATACAAGTATGGCAGACCATCGCATTAACAACGACACGGTTAGCTAGCATAGTTTTAGAATGGTTAAGTCTGACAAACAGACGACCGTGATGGTTCCGGTCGACAAGCTCCAGTAATCTGGGTAAGCTTTGTGAATGCCAACCAATCGATTCCCACATCGTGCACTTTTCGTACTGCCCGGTCAGAAGGGAGAACAGGGCGACCAACACATTACATGAGCTCTGATGCAGTGTAACCGACTCTTTGGCAGAGCTTGAAGGATGGTGCACATTTGTGGTTAAGCACGCTATCACAAATGCCGTATAACTGACGTCCACGGATCTCTTGTATTAGGTGATGTTTAGAGGTGTCGTTTGTCAGACTGGGGAGTTCGCAACCATCAACACTGCTGCTTAGAAGCGCTATCGGACAGGATAATTTGGATGGTTTCGAAAAGCGTACCAAAATGTTTGAGTACACATCATTTAGATGTACTTTTAAACGTCTGTATTGCATTGATATCAATTTTTCGACGCCAAAGCCAACTACCTCACAAAACTCAAGTTAGTCCTTGTAAACGATGTTAGCACTATTTTTACTCAAAAATGAACACCGTTCAACAATCTACATTGCCGAATTTGAGACCTTCGACCACCGCTGCTCAGGCCGCAAGATAAAACGTGCACAATGCGTCTTTGAAAATACTGCCAGTCTGTAAAATGTCAGCTTCGACAGACGTTCCTATTCTTAAACGCAATGGCCGGTGGAATCGACTGATTTACCTGAACGTATATACGCATATGTCCATCGAAAGGGGAAAAACTTCTCTTCCAGCGACCCTCAAATCGATCGCAATCACATTTACACGACCACAACTTGTGCTCCAGCAATTTTTGTCTTCAGTCCCTGTAACTGGCGTGGTCACAGATCAATCACAACTACCCTAGCTCCTCACACAACCATTTAACTCTAACTGTAGGAAGTGACATTCAGTCAACGTTCGGGCAAGGCAACTATGTGGACTTTTGCGTTCATTCGCAAATCTCACAAGACCATCTCAAAGATTGCCTTTCGTCACCCGACATGTTTAAACAACTGCCACTTGACTGAGGTGAATGTGTAGTTTGTCTGTTTGCAAAGCAACTTCGCAGATAAAACAGAAGGTGCTCAAATAAGACAACCACCAACAAGTTACCACTTTGATTCGATAGATTAAAGGCGAAATCTCAACAACTAACGGGATTTGTGCAAGAAAGTTAATAGCAGGTAATAAAAAATTAATCAGACGTGAGAAGTAGTAAATAAAAAGCAATCTGGTTGACATTGTAGGTCTCAATCAAAGTTTTATAGGTTCCTGTACTAACGAATTTTAAGCTTTTGGAGTAGATTCCACATTGGATTCTAACACTCTGAATAAACATCTAATAAGATACAACTAACTGAAACAAGTTGAACAGGTCAAATGGACGAGACAGACTGTAACAAGTAAACCGTAAAGAATGAGCTGAAATTTAAAATACTTTTCGCTGAACTGTTCAACGACCGTGGAGATTCTAATTATTTGAGGAACACTATCATTAATTTATTATATTGAGAAAAAATAATCCGAAATTCCGGTCGATTGTCAATAGACCACTAGCAGTGAAAATGATCGAGAAATTTAAGGCGGATTGTGTGATTTCTAGCACAGAGCCAATTTGAACACCGTCAATCACGTTCCACTCCTGACGTTACAGCTTAGTGTTTCACAAGGTGGATGAAATTGTCCCTTGTAGATAAAGGAGAGCGATATGAAGATGTTAGAAGATAGGGAACAACAGAGGGACGTTTCGAATTTCCAGGTAGAATTTCTTTTAAGTGACTTCCAGATTGATGTTGACAAGTTGATATGAGAATACTATGCTGAAACAATGCACTGACCTTTGGACATTATGATGAAACACATCAAAATAATGTATCACGTTAGTTTTCGGGGTTCTAATGTGACTATATGTATACATATAATGCATATTGAATAAGAGCAGTCGGTGGCGTTGTGCTTGAGAAGCTAAAGAGGTGATAAGTTTGGTAACCAACGTTAAAGTTGATCTAATTCGAAGTTTTAGCTTCCTTGAAAAAATGTGTGAAACGGTAAGGTTATACCTGCTAGGTAACAACATTGCTTCTAACTGATCCAATAGGTATTCTGCTAGAAGCTCATATTCTTCCATAATTATTTCGCTGATACAAGAGAGTTTACTCACCTGAATGGATAAAATCTTTCTACCGTGGAGACAACTCAAACGTTCTGTTTTGCCTTTTTATTCTAATGCGTTCCCTCCAAAGTATGATGACGACATAGCATTTGGAAGTTCACAACCCAGTGATGGCTATCTTTAGACTTCGAGGGGCAGACTTGAACAGCTAGTCTGCTTCTGTTTCGTTCACACATTATTGTTTTGTTTTCATTCTTAATAGTAACTTTTCTACTGACTGCGGCCTGTTGATCATAACATTATTTACAGCTGTTCTATTAAATATACAAGCCTTATTTTATCCCACAACTTTACTTGATCACGGTAACATCGCTTGGCGCAAAGTGAGAAAGCACTTGGCATACTTTTCCTTTCATGTACACTTTACCCCTCTCATGTTTTTGTCTTAAAACCGCATGTCTGGCCGTATTGTGTGCTTGGAATTCAGTTTGCATTCCCTGAAAAAGATATGGCATTCCTGGTAAGAACAGTCAAACGGTGATCACCGTATAAGTGTGACCAAGCTAACAGTTTCTGGCGTTTTACTGCTTCCGAGAAATTTTCTACGAAACAACTTTTTCATCTGAGCTGTTCCAATGGTATTACCTCTGTAAGCTAAAAACAAACTTTTATTTGCAAACAGCTGTTCCCAGTGACCAGCAGCGAAATGGTGGACAGGTGTTTTTGCTGTCTGCAAGTACCGTTTCTCAACCCTTTCTGAGGCTGTGGTAGATACTTGCCTGTTTGCAAGTCGACCACAAAACAGGTGATCGATTTCAGCCTATCAGCGAAAAGAATCGCAATAGCTACAGAAATTAAACTTTTATTTGTATGCATGACATTGGACAGTAGCTCGTTTAATGGCTGGGAAAGATTTCTGATAGATTATTCTGTTGCTTTAACAATCAACTGATGCGTAGACACTTGTACCCATGTACATTCGTGCTGAATAGTACTCACTCTTAAAGTGTGCAAAGTTTTCCTCAACTTGACTTGTGTTTCGCAATAAACGATTAACTTGTAACTTGAAACATTTCGTTTCTTCGATGAACTTGAATAAAACAATGAGAAGACGCAACTCCTGTGATGTTATCACATGAATAATCTGTAACTGGAAGGTAAGTGACCCTTCTGTATAAACTTCCGTTGATCTGTTGTTGTTTTTTCACTCCACACACTTGTGTCGTTTATTCACCTACTGACAATTTCACGGACTACTGTCAGAACCCACAGTAGCCCGGACTACAGTACACGTGGGTACGGCTCAAAAGTGAAAACGTGTGTACATTCAGAGCCAATGATCAGTTTCAGTAAAAAAAACACATACCCCAGGTAGGAAGGTGTCTGCTGACGTGTCTCACATAGATCAATGACTGTTTGTCAGTCATCGACCGTTTTTACGCTACAACGGTCAAACGCCTACGTTAATACTAAGCAAAGGTTGCAATGTTGCAAAATGCTACTTTACTCCCATCAATTTATTTCATGTTTGACAAGTCTTGTTTAGTAGACCATAAATTCTCAGACGAATACATCAAATCACTCACGATCAGACTGCAACTTGTGCAATATATTCTATCATTATTCGGGACAAATGACAATGTACACTCTCTCCATTGCTTACAGGCAACCAACTCACTTATTTACTGCCGGGTTTTCCAAGCAAACCGGGCCCATCTGCTTTGCTGCGATTAGTCCAACAGTTTACGCAACTCTTTCACTTCTGATTTAAAGTGGTTCAAATATTTGTAGTTTCTTGCCGCTCGCCTTCGAAACCGATATTCCACGACCGTCTTTGTTTGAACTCATCTGACAGAGATAGTCTGAATACGGGTTCGAATCGGCTGCCCTTCGCATTATGAGAGAATTCTTGGCTACCAGTTCCGTAAGCATCGCTTGTGACGAGGGAGTGTATGCAATTGAATTACAGTCTATCTCCACCTCGTTAGCGTGGATGGACACCGGCCACTTTGGACTGCCGGTTTGTACTGGCTACGGCTGCAAAGGCTCGAAATGGCATTTGTAATGTTCCTTGATGTCGATTCGATCCCCTATTCAGACTACAATTATCTGGATAGTCCAAATAATAACGAAACCTGTCGTAGTGTCGGTTCGAGAGTGAATATCAAGAAGCATCACGAATATCATTTCGAGTCCTTGCGGTAGTAGCCAGTGTGAGTTGGCAATCAGAGGTGGACTGTGCTCATTCACACTAACAGAATAAAAAGAAGTTATAACAAAATGGCCGGAATATTCTTCTGTATTTGGTAAAGATGGACGTTTTCTGCAAGGCAATAGAAATTTTTGTCAGTTCCTTGCTGTACAGTTCATCAGCTATTTTTGTTGGCCCTGTCGTAAAGGACGTGAAATTTTAGTCTATGTTTATGGCGTGTACCACAATTATCGACAAACAACGTTCAGTTCCATGCAGTTACACTTAAACGTAACATCCTACGTGGAACTTTTAAGCGCAGTCCCCATCATGTTCTTCACCTTTGACACTCCGAATTATCTCATCACATATCGAATTATTGTACCAGATGTTTGTTTCTGTTTACTGCTGTAGGTCACGGTAAAAAACTCCAACCAACTTGCATCACAAACGTTTCGGAGAAAAAAACCTTCGTCGAAGTGTTCTCTTATCTCGTTTTTCTTGTAACATTTGAGGCAAATAGCTTATAACCTAGTTTGCCGAAGTCACACCTATTTCTAACCCAGCGCATAGATAAGTGTCAAATTGAGTTGACTTGATTCGAACGCCCATCCAGATGTAGGTTGAAAGCGCACTGAACGTCCGAGTCTCGGCAGTGTTACCCACAGCAACGAATGCCACAAAAGACACTATGTATTATGACCTGTCGACGGGAATACTCGCTGTGCACTAATATCTCCTTATAATGACAGATACTTGTGAAATTATGTGAAGTAATTACCTGTTGCGAAGTTTGTGTATAACAAGCAGCCGTATGATCAACTTGACATTAGATGACAACATCCATGGTGACGATTTCACGCACACACAGCTTCACTATCTACACATCGTAACTTGTTGGGACTCATAAAGATATCAACATAAAACTATCCACATTGATACACTGATAATACGTGCAATGGGTCTATGCAAGTTACTGAATCGATCGGGTCTGGAGTTAAAGATGCAAAGTACAAACACATGTGAAGTCAGTGTAAAAACAAGGCACTTACAATCTGCAATGCACAGGTGCCTTGTTGACCTTCATCGAGGTCAGTTAGCAACTTTTTGATGATGAACCAATGGTAGGCAAGTAAGTGTTCTGCTCTCACACCAAAATACGTGTTTGTATGCGGCACACTGGGCCATATATGAGTCGAACTGTATTGTTAAGCAAGTCAAACATAGACAGTAAGGAATACGACAACCAATATCTGAATTTCTGACTGTACAATTAATCCGCATTGTTACCACCGAGTTGCCTCGACGCTTATGATTCCCGCTTCTCCAGGCTGTTCTAGATTTTAACTCATTTACATCGAAGGAAGTACATCAGTAATCAGCACAGACGGTTTGCGGCTAGAAGACTATGAGAATAGATGAGTCCTAGTTTAAGGAAATAGGACAAGGTACAACGCTTGTATAAAATCAAAGTTCATAATAAGTCGTTAACCTCCACAAATAAGCAAGCAAGCCACAAAGGAGAGTAAGTCAACGTCAATAATCCTCACTACATAAAAACAGGTGCTGAAAAGCCTGGTAACGAACTGAGTCGGTTCAACGGAAACAACGCATGTGGCGGAAAAACTAACCTACGTGATCACACGGAGGAACAAACACACAAGACGAGAAAAATGTGAACTGTCGTCGAACGATGGAACTACCAAACAATGAGCCAGAACAAACGGCGTCTTTACGGGATCCAAGTGGACGATACGACCTGAAATGTTACCCCGCCGTTATCCTAATATCAGACACACAACAAAACCTGGTATCGTAATGAATAGGGCAACACAACATGGAACAGGCACAGAGAAAAGGTGCAGTAACCTTACAATATAATAGAAGTCCCACAAAAGAGTCCTGGATCACGATTCCGCGCCGTATCTGACTGCGTATTCGAACACAGATCAACCTCAACCAATGAGATGCGATAAAGAGAGCAGGGAAGTCTTAGTATCATTAGCTTCATATCTCGCTGTTTAGTCAATCCGATGTTAACTGATCCCGAGTTTTGTGAATGAGGATGGGTCGGCTTATGGGTGGGGTAGCATACAAAACAGGTCTCACAGACAACAAAGATAGTACTGGATAGAGGGGCGTTCAGACTGTGGCCTGCAACGACCCATTTTCTGATAGTATTGTATCTCACATGGCAAAACGCGGCTTCACCAATTAAGCAGCCTGATCATCTCACAGGTGCGAACCCGTAAGTTTCAAAATGATTTAAACACGAACACATTCAAAAACTGGCAAGATAGGTACAAAGCTGCAGAGTGGCTGCTGGTTCCTATCACAATAAGTGACTGAGCTGCTTTCATTTTAAGTGATCATTAATACAATACACCTATAAAGAACGAAACGATAACAGTAATATGTGGGTTTCCGTGTGAATATAACGAAAAAACAACATAGATTCCATCTGACTGCAGTCAACACAACCTGAGGTTAATTGTATGCTTGCTCATCATTGGCCAGTAGGCTAATGATGTGACACAAGTATGAAGTAGATACGACGTTACTTATGCTCTGTCAGTGCGTAGCAGGACAGGATTCAGACAGATAGGATCGGACGAAAACTCGCTTACCCGTTGCATAATACTTCTGCGGAAATGTACCAGATCCTCCTCCGTGATCGAATCTTCACCCAAGTTTTCGCGGATATTGCGAACGGCAATCTGAATGTATTCCTGTACGAAGAAATTGAGTCCCAGGAAAGTAATTTTTAAAAAAGGAGATACATATCAGTCGAAATAAACTGGTTGAGAAGCAGAATGGAGAGTAGGAAAGCATGCATTCATTGCAAGCAGATTTGTGAACACACTAGTCATCTGACACTCCAGTCACTGGTGCCTATAGAAACATAGAATGTGGCTGTTTTAGCGAACAAATTAACGCATGGCGAACATAACGGTTCATAAATTCAATTGAAAATCAACATATACACAGTTATGAGAATGAATCCAGGAACGTCAATTACGGTGATTCGGGCACGGAGAAACAGAATCAGTCAACATCTAGCGAAAAGCTGAAACTAACAACTAAACATTTCGAATGAGCCAACGTCCACTAAATGACACAGCAAGAGGGATTGGAAACGGGTGCTTATGACGAGGAATTCTATTGGTTCGCTGTGACGCCTAACTGCCAGATAGGCAAATAAGCACTGTATAAGCAAAAACAGTTTGTTCAGTCATTCCGTTTATCGTGTCGTGTCCTCCAGATGATCAGGTCGACAGACAGCCAACGAAAGTGCGCAATCGCTATCAAACTCTACAACCCCCAACTGTGCGCCCAAAAGAAATTCGTCCAGGCCCTACACCTCCCGTGGCCAACCATGTGTAAACCGTCTGAAACCCCATGTCCCAGTAACCCGATTAACACGTTATCACACACCGGTCACATGATTCATGTAAACACAACACACACTCCCACACAAACAAACCCGCCACCACCCGGGTAGACAATCATCCACAGTTTCTATTGACGTTGCACATAACCATATTCCTCTTTTATATGTAAGTCCAATTAATCGCTTGTAATTGTATATGCTTGATGAGAATTACGGAAAACAGCTGTTTGCAACCTTGACTTTTATCCTCGACTAATTAGTAAAACTAAAAGCTAGTGTTTCATTTAGGAGTATCATCAAAGGCGACAGGTAAATAAGAACTTCGAGAACGGATAAGATTGATGTTCGCAGTTAACTGAGTTAGTGCGGTTTGACTCAATCAATAAAGCAGTACTGTAGATAATAAATTGGTTATTTGGTACTGATGAGCCAATACGAAATGCTAACATCTACCAATGTTCCTCTTCTAACTGTTTTGTTCAAATTGTATTGTGTTTGATTTTGCTATAACTGGGTAAAAGACCAAATGTTTCATGTTAACCTTAGAGAATGAAATTGCAACTGTTTCAATGATTACTTTTCAAATATCGATACCGCATTGGTGGGACGAATAATACCACCGAAAATGATAGAGTCCATATTTACCGTAACAAATACTGTCAATGGGTTTCTACCAAACAACTTCCTAACGTATTTTGTGCATGTTGCATTTAACTGGTCACCTCAACTTTGCATCGCACCCTGTAAAGACCCAGTAAGACTCGCTCCAACCACAGCATCTTACATGCATACAAAAGAAAGCCCACATATTTCTTTTAAAAAAAAAAGATTACAACCAAGCAAAAGCAGAACACTAGAAATAAACGCCAAGATATCAAAACCCACTTGCGTGATGTAAGTAAACGCAGTGAAATGCAGTGATTTCAACAGGGTGCATCTACAATGTATGATTCCAATTCCCTTAGGTAGGTTCAATATCAAGTTTTTGATATCCGATTTCTCATCATCATTTTAGATTTGTTAAAAACTTGCTCGATTGGACTGAATAAAAAACCAGAGGATGGTCAATGCACCAATACATGTTCGCCAATCTGGAATGCCTGACTATGCAAAGGAGAGTTGATAACTGTAAACACTGTCCGCATATTTGGCTGCTCTTGGTAAAATTCGAGGGAGCACAAGTCCGAGGTTTTACTAAACGTACGGGTGACATTCGTATTCCGAAACTGTGACAATCGAACTCACGTCCGTATATTGATATCCGAATATTGCATACAGAACTTCAAATCTACACCTTGGTGACCATACTGAACAGGTTTTATCTCCAACGCCATTCGATTTAGTCCCAATGAGCTGGTCAAACAAGTAATCAAGATAACCCAGCCGCTCATGATGCACTCATCGAAATGCTTCCAGTGAAGTTCCATAAAGATGAATGCCACCACACACTACGCGCTTCGGCAGCCGCCACATTTAAATCTGAATTCAAGAGTATGAGGTCACTCTCGCGCAATTCAAACACTCCGCTCGCGGTTGTCGAAGGATGATCTAGATTTCGGACAGACTCAACTGGGCTCTGGTGCCCATACCAGAGTTGACGAAGTGACCGACCAATGGGCACAGATAGAAGTATAGACGAGCTGAAGAACTCAAAACGCAACACCGGGAGCCCCACCTAGCCGTAGCAAGCTATACGAACCATCAAGCAGGCGCACGTTGAACGTGTGTGCCCAAACAATCCTACAGACATGCACGTGTTTGTAAATCTATTCTGACATTTGCTGTGAGCTCGGTTCTAAAACTTTTGCTTTTATGGGTTGAGCTGACTGCAGTATTTCCTGTTGTTAGGGGGCCGAAGGTGATCGCCTAAATCTTAACGCGAGTTCGTAAACGATCGCCCTTGATGCCAGAACGACGGAACACATTATGTTAACGGCAGTCATAGTGAAAGATCTGTTTGCATACTGAGCTTTAAAATCGTCAGAATCTAAAACATAAAAGCATGGATACAATAATGACACAATCCAATGCCGAGGGGAACGCCTGCAAAATCAGGGCATGCAAATCACGGAATATCTTCACCTTCTGTCAGACTGTGTAAGATAAACCATTTGAAACTAAACTGTCTCCAATATAAACAAATAGGTCCGCTACCGTACCCAGATATGATGACGCAAATGTGTGTGATAATATCACGCCAGTCGATAAAATAACCAGTTCACAAATTAAAACTCAATGATTTCGTGACATATGACACCGGACCTTGTGCATTAGTTACGACCATGAAACAGCGACAGTGCTGGTCATGTGCATCTAACACAGAGCGTTCATGCACATGTAAACACGCAAACCGAATTGAATACGTAAATAGGGAGATAATCGGAGCTCGAAGCAACGGCAATCATTTAGCTCAAATTTTGAATGATTAAAAACCAGAAACAGAAAAATACACTGGCCTATGTCCCAGTGATTTCCCATCCTGGATCAAGAACCAAATCGCAGTTAACGGTCTATTTAGGAGAAAGAGTAGAGGATAACTAGAAAACTTAATCGTTTTACGATTCATTATTAACACCGTCGATGTATTAAGTGCTTTAAGATATTTGGGGAAAAAGCTTTCATTGAAAAACTGGGTCGTGGGTTGAAAAACAGTCGAAAACCAATGTTCGAAATAAACCTAACAGATTTTTCATTAGAATACTGAGAACAAACGTAATCGAAACCGACAAACATCAACGTGTAGCCAGCAATGAAGGAAGTGTTCGTCTTATTCCTTAGTAACTCAGACAAATAAACAATCACAGGAGAGCAAAAATAAATCAGTATAACAGAAAAGAAGATCTAAAGGACGAAGACATTTCAACTAATGACAACGCACAAACTAATCAACAAAAGTGAACGATTTAAAATGGCCGCCTGCCGCATCTGAGCATGTTATTTCTGTCGCCGGTTCGAATTCAACGTAAGCCCAGAATTTTTGCAACTGGATCTCTTCCGACTTATCGAACCTGTTACACTACTTATTGGTAATACAATACACTCATTGGAAAACACGTCCACATATCGATGGGGGAATAATGTTAATTAACTGATCAAGAAAGTGATTTCTACACTCTTCCATTCACCGTTCTCAATATGTTCACAGCAGAACTAAACCAGCTGTCAAAAAAGACATCTCAAGAGCAAAGAACCTATCAAATGCCGTCACAACGTGAAATTAATTTGGCTAAGAAGAGGTGTTTTGAATTAGTTACGGCTTCCCGAAAGTGATGTGAACTGTCGTTTCATCCCGACGGAACGACGCATGCAAAGTTGGAAACAAAATTCCTGGCATCGTCGTCCTGTAACGCTCAACACATTAATGCACACTTTGTTCACTACCATCATTTATGACCATCATGTACAAGCAGACAACGCATGAGTAACAATCAATAATCGAAACTAACGCTTTCCCGATCAATAGTTAGCTGAAACAGAGCAGGTTATAATGGAGCAGCGAGGTATCAAAAAAGCTCTGCATGCGACAGATGACTGGGAAGGTCTCCGGGTGGATTTGTAACGAGGTTCGCGTACACTCTTGGAATTCGCGTCCGATGATATATCGCAATTTCCGCCTTCAATTTTCATGGACAGCGAATCGGTTGTAAGGACACTATGTGGCGTACAAGACACAACTAAGAACAGCCAACGAACTAGGCACTGCTCCCATCTGTGCAAAAGGGAACCAAGAATGCACTGGAAGGGATTAACTGTCAGTTTAGCAAATCATGTCGGAAAAGGTTTCTACCCCTCTCATTTGACATGCTAAGTCAAATATGTAGATCAAATACCTTGGGGTAGCTCGAACCCACAACCATCTAATCGGCAATTAGCGTCATCATCGCGAGCCAGTAGACGTGAACAAACAATGAAATGAAAATCCATGAGTCTCAACACAGTCAAAAGCTTGTACACTTCTGACCCGTGGAGAATGTGTGAATCGACTTTCATGTCACACGTTCAGGCCGTGCTCCTTTGGTTGACCATAATGAAGCGTAGTCAGCACAAGCAGTGACCACTTCCTACCCAAACAGGGTGGGCGTGCGGGCTCCAATAAATGTAGAAAACAATGACCGGTGTGATATGCTAACACTTTGTTTGTGTTGGCTGCCAGTTTGTACTGGTAGAATCACGAGAACAAGGCAAGTTAACTACAGCATATTTCACAGTGCTCACTTCAAACCGACACTCCATGCCTGATTTTGTCCTCTGTTTAGATTCGATGGATAAATACAATCAGGATGGGATTAGAACCAAACGCTTTAACATTATGCACCAACTGTAAGTGATTCACCGGCTGGAAACGTGAAACATATAAGCCAATAAGCTACATATTGCGAGAACAGACGGTTTACATTTTATTCACCCCAGAATCCCTTTTCATAAACTCGATATTAATTTTAGATGAGATATTAACACTACACTGATAGGACAACCGTTAGCAGCTTCGGAAGAAACAACGAAACAGTGGTTTGGTTAGTCAACAAAGGTAGTTAAAACATCTTTAGTAGTGTTGCTACCACTGGGGCATTTCAAAACTATTCGACGGTCCCTGGCGCTCAATTTCGTTCAGACTATCTCCTCTATCTTCAGAGGAAAAATACGAACGAAACCTGTCAGTCAGTTGGATTATCAGAATGATGAAGGTCAATAGAAAAATAGTTGGTCTAACCTCCTGAAGACATTTCAACCAAATGCGATTTCTTCACTACTGAAATAATGTACTCCCATTCTAGCTTCATTTTTTTGTACGCAATCTTCTTGAATTAGAACTGGCTGATGAGAGAAGGGATGACTGTTTTATATCACCAACAAAAAGAGTTTACCGCGCAATTGCTTGCTCTTCAATAATATCGCAAGTTCTTGCGAAAGGTTTTCTGTAAGATTGTGAGCCAATACATTTTCCACACCACTCATTCAATCACCGTAGACACGAAATACAAAATTTTGTGCAGGTTTGTTGGACTACAACAGTGCTTCCTCTAATAAACTACAGAGGACTCGTTTGTTGCTTCGGTTTGAATCTTGCACAGTGTACCTCATGTGACTTAATTGGGTCAATGACTTAGTTATAAACAGTTGGCAGTTTGTGTTTTCACCGTTAAATGCCTATATTGATATCAAGCAACGCTGGCGTCTTACAAGATGCCTCTTATTTTTACTGTGTTTACATGCTTTGTTCAGCGAACACAATTACGATAAAATATGCAAACCATATCATTCAATGAGGCATACCAGATCACCATCATGTTCGAATAGTAGGATGTAAATTATCTTGTGCAATGATGTCTACTAATATTCATTTCAAGATTTGTCTCTTAAACCGGATGAACGTCAGAATCTATCACTTTCATCTCACAATAGTTGTCAGCTCTCCAATTTCATTGTCAGTTCCGTCACTCTACACAAAAATAGAGTCTAAGTAGCTAGTTATGATAGTGTAAACTATCTGGGTAACTTTCTAAATTATCTTTTGTATTGATTAAAGTTGCACATTCAGAGTATTGAATGAAGCAATTAAATATTCTATCAACTATCAAAGATTTGGATGAGTATGTTGTAATTCTTCAGCAACAGTTATACGGTGGGCTCGTTGCTCTTACAAACCTTCTTGTAAAGAACCGAAAATAACCTTTGGAGTTTACCACTTTCAACATTATGGTTACCAGTACTCAACGTTCGTTCCTGTGCTGTCACACTTTATTAGGACATCTTACAGTTTACCATAAGACGACCGATTCCCGTTGTATATCAAATTCTCCTACTACAAGTTTTTTTTTAACCTACTTTAATATGGTACGTCAACATATAAAGGTTCAATGGTTCAACAACTTTCTCGTCTCTTGCATGACAACTAAAATACCCATCGAAGTGCTTTTTATTTAACTAATTGTTTCGTTCTCGCTTCCACACACTAGAGTTGAGAACGTTTTTCTCGAACTACTAGTCCTTTATTGGTCTCGGCTTTCACACCCAGATGGATTTTTCAGTCAGAACCGTCCAATTCACGACAATTAGTTCACTGACTGCTTAATAGTGGGCGATGAAGTGTTTATGAATTCTGCAGGTGAATAGAACAATCGATTGACTCGACTTAAAAGTACACAATCCAAGAACGAAACCAACTGTCCATCGATCTCAACAACACCGTTTGGCAAAAGCAGACCGCGCTGATTAGAGTGGCACAATGTGCTTTCAAACTAACAAAGACGTTAAATCAGCTTCCAGACTCGCAGACCACCAAAAACATGCTCTCGGTGGAAGTATGGCACAAATCGATCAGTTGTACAATAACCCTATTAGTAACTACAGGTCAGTGGTAAACAAGTTGTGTGTGTGTGCAAAGGTTCGCTAGGTTTCTCGTCTCGGATGGGTAGGACGAAAATAGTCCAAAATCTCAGATGATACGTAGTTTATATGTCGTACATGATACATCACAGGCAATCCGTGTAGTTGATGTCACCAGCTGAATGGTACTTAGAACTAAGCCAATGTGGTTATAGTTATTTACGAAACCAACGCCAGAAAACTTCTAACTAGGATGTTTCTACCAAGTCGCTGAAGTGCACTATACACGGCTATGCAAAAATGCAATACATTACAAACAAAACATCAACCTTGATCTCTCACGGAACAATCGGAGTTATCGTAGAATAGTTTTCACCTCACATGTAGTGTTGTAATGTGTTCCAGATAACGAACAGTGTATGCGTCCGTTCATCCTGAAATTGCTAAATTCCCGCGCACCGGTAACGTGATGCCGGCTACAATCAAGTTTGTTAATGCTCGCAAGTCGGTTAACTGTGTGTTACTCAGAGGGTGATGAAAGATGGATAGGAAACGTATAGAAAACCCACAGAGAACTGTTTTCTTGTGTGCAATCAACGATCATTCGAAGGGCACTCTTGCATCCACAATCCCTGATGGTGTGTGACAACATCTCAAAAAACAGATCGCGACAGTAGCCAATGAAATAACCGGTACTGTGTCAGAAACCCCGGGAATGGTTCGACGACAACGACGCGGTAATCCCCAGTCTGATATGAAAGAAGAATAGGGCGCTTGCTGTTTTCATAGTAGACTCAAGCAACGGGGACAATAGGTCATTTCACAACATTGACGGTCCATTCGCTGAACGGACTCATGGAAGCAAGGAAGATCGGGAGAAAGAGCGACGCTGGTAGATGCAGATGCCAGTAACACAAGCAGTTCTACTGTCCGCTCAGGGCTATTTTTAGTCAGTCCGCTCATTTTGTTTAAGCATTTGTAATCGAGACTCTGACGTTTTGTGGTGATAACCGGAGGACAGAATAAAAGTCAGGCGCAAACACCGACAGTCTACTGGTCAGCTCTGCTATGAATGGCTAGACAACACTAACTAACCTACTACAGCAAGTCCAAAAGTTACCTGTTCTAGCTTTGGACTTGGTACAAATTCAGAAGGCCAGCGGAAAACTACGAAATAAAAGAACAGTAGATAACCATAAGTTGACAAATGAACTTCTAAAACTTGACGACTCAATCTTGGAACATGGTCTACTCTTTACCAGGGAACAAAAAGCAGTTCCGCAACGGATGAAAGATGGACAGAGCATAGCTTGAGTTAAGTATACGGGGAAGGGGGCAAAACAAAGTTATCAGCAGAACAGCTTGCTCACCTGCGATGGAAAGGTGTTAACAAGAATTCTGCTGAGCCGACTCAGTGGGAAAGATTTGGACACCAATGTAATCGAGCAGCAACATGGATTTCGGAAGAGTGGTGGTATGCGTTCGGCGTTCGTCAGCTTCTGAAAAAATGTGGTGAACGCAACCAGCTGTTGTATGCTCCCTTCATGAATTTACATGAGATTTTTGATTCCATGAGCCGTGAAACATTGTGAACAATGCCTGGTTGGTCTGGATGTCCATGTAAGTCCGTGGATTTAATCAAAACGTCACATGAGGCTGTGAAGACAAAGATGTAGATGGCCTCGAAACTGTTGTCGGTATGAAAAAGGGTTGTTTCTTAGCCTCAAATCCACACCTGCTGCTACACGACATGACGGCCAGCATGCTACTGTTCGTAGATCACAGTGCGCTAGTTATGTATGGCGAAAATGAGCTGTAGCAAGGAGTCGTGGCTTTCGCAACCGCGGCAGTCAGATTTGACCTGGACATAACTGAGCGACACTATCTCTCAACCTTTTTCGGGCAGAGGTTTTATGCCTGTACTTGAAATCAACATCAATGGAGAAATTCCCGATGGCTGTATTGACCTGCTGTTTTGGTAGAAATCTATCGGAAAATCTGCCCATAGGCCGCGAATTGTAAGCTCGCGTGATCTAGCCTAGCACTGCTGTCGCTAGCCTTGAGAATTGGTTACAAGAAACAAAACCTGAATGTAGAAAATAAGCCGCTTGTCTATCGCGAAATGTTTCTATCAGCGCTGTCGTAGATCTGCGAAACCTGCATAATATATCAACGAAATGTGTGATATGTGAGGCGATTTAATCTTTAAGGTCTACAGCGCATCCTCAGTGTATGGTGGCCAAACAGTTCTGAACATTGAGATACCTCGCCGAGCGAACATGGACAGGATTGAAGTCATGCTGGTTATTCAGTCACCTTTGTTGGCTGAGGTACGTACATCGGATGGCCCAAGAACGGGTTCCCAATCATATGTTTTACGAGCAGCTAAACGCAGATAAGCGAATTCCAGATGATAAGAAGCTACGATACAATGGCGTTATCCAATTGAGTTTTCCGTGTTGTAATACGGATCATGAGTCAATGTAGGACGTAGAAGTTCACCGGAGCCAGGAGTGTGGTCCGTACGTGCATCCGAAGGTTTAATGAGAGACAGCCGTGTGACCTTGATTACAACCACACAGAACACAATGGGATCTACATGCATCATAGGCCATGATGACGTGGTCATGTGGCATCACGAGGAGTGAGTTGGTTGTCATGATACCCACAACGAAGGGACGGTGAGTGAGTCAGGCGCAAGTAGACTCGATTATACTTGCACATTTCTGCTTAAAGTCATAGCAACCAAAAACCCGCAACCGTCTGGTATATCAACCATTCTCCTTTTGAGAAACTTGAGTTACGGCGGCTCGCTATTTTTTCTTTTACTCAACTTTGTTGGTTTCTTGTATGCATGGTAAAGATTTGGTTTGGTTGCTTAGTGCGAAACTGTTTTCTTCAGCTCTCAACTCCGATACAGTATGCATTATACATAGTTTTATAGTGCAATTTATTTTCGATGCTATGCTTGTTTTCGGAAAAAATCAGCGAGTCAGCACTGGCCGGCTAGACAACGAAGGCCTAGACTCAGAGCTCTCAGTCTCATTCTTTTGTGATTACACTGAACACAGGGTGTGTAACTAGAACCACAAGTGTTGCACTTGTGGTGACGTTTAGTTTCCGTCACAATGATAGCTAAACAATCAACCATATTAGCCTTACGTATGACAATTCAGATGTGATTAAAATGAGATAAATGGTGCAGTATTGAACATCGTTGCTTCAAATGAACGTGACCAAACTTTAAATCCCAATCAGATCAAAGATATGCATTATAGATGAGCTCTAAGAAGAGTGAAACTCTGGTCTAGCACATCTACTCCAAAAATATTTGGCTAAGAAGCCAATGTGAATGCGAAGACTGTGATTAACTGTGAGTGATGTTCAGGTTATTTCAATCAAAGTGAAAAGCTGATCAGCTCGAACAGCAAGAAACAAAAGATTGCAACCGGAGAAACCTGACAAATGTCGAAGATAACACAACCCAACAAAAATAGTATGCAGACAGTAAACAGGAAATATGGCGAGTGGAACTAGAGAACGGCGGCGAAAAATGCAGTAATGAGAAAGAGAATAGGCCGAAAAGAAAGGGGGTAATGGGAAGGAAGAGGTTAAATGAAACGAGAAGCATAAAGAAAAGATTGCGTAACAAGCCAATTTTACGCTTTTGCATCACGAACTATTGGCTGCTATGTGATACAAAAGTCACGCATGAGTTGGATACGATCAGTTCTAAACAACCTAGACAACGAGAAGGGCTGGATGACGGACAAGTTGAACAGCAAAGGGAAAAAGAGGCGAACAACTCACTTGCATGTAATGTTGCATAACATTGTTTACCGCCTGATTGATGAAAGGTTGCAACATTTTGCGGAGAAGTCGTAGAGTGAGCTTCGGATCCAGAATAAGACCGGTATGTCTGAAATATAAAGGATGTTTACAAATGAATAACGGGAACCATACCAACGAAAATAATCTGTGGAATCAGATGCAGAGACAATATGAAATATTAGCCACCACATGAACTTCAGCTGTTTAGTGGGTTTTCCAGGTCGAGCATGCACAGCCTACTTCGTTAGTCCCAAACTCGGAATTGTAATCACATTTCACGTGCGACAGGGCAGTCGGAAAGGCAAATAAGGTGTGTAACACTTCGAGGAAATGAAAACCGGGGAGCGGGAGCGATAGTATAGTCTTCTTGGAGGATTAGACAACAGTGAATCAAACTGGAGGTTGGCACCAAAAACATCAATCCTTTAAAACACCCTTACAAACCAGCAGTTCCGATACTACAACAAAACAATTCTTCGGAGTGAACCAGATGAACAGTTTCACAACGTCCACATAAGCGCAGACATTCGGAAACAAGCTCCTTTACGGTGTCAGCTGAAGCACAATAACAGAGTCCAGGGTCTTCATGAGGACTGTCTCACAGTTCGAAAGTTGTAAGCACCTGCGTCAACATGTGCTGTAAACTAAAACCGGAGACGAGTACAGCAAGACAACGGGACCCAAGAGAGGGAATCTGTCTTGAATGTTTTAATGAACAGTTGTGCAATGTAGAAACTGTAGAAGAGCTGATAAAAATGGGGTTGGGAAGGGAGCTAACTTAAATAGGAAAGTGAGTAGAGCATTTTCGTCAATTCATTCCGTTGTTTTGCGAGACGGCGACGAGACGTGAAATACGACTACTACTACCTCAATTTACCGCAGGACGCGACAAGTATCCATAGCCGACCAATGGAACGGCGGTCTAGCAGGTGCAAGTCCCCGACCCTGAGAATCAGGTATTTCGCACGTGATGCCGAGCTGACGCGCTAAGACACAAAAGGATCTTACTGAACAATTAACTATGTACGTCAAAAACAATACCTCTGTAGACAAGACACTTCAATGCCAACAAGGGGAAAAGCGGACAACACCAGTTTTGGTCGCCAGTCACGCATTCAACCCCTGGCGAGCCATGTATATCTCACAGTCTGATCCGTGATGGCGGAACAGTGTCCAACCAAGTAGTTATCAAACCGAGACGGATCGGAGGCTCCTTTGTTGCGGGTAACAATAATCGGTGCAACAGAATGCAATCGTAGATTGAGCAGCGGCCGAGTGAACATAGTCAACGAAATAGAGTCCCACCACACCGAGGCATCACGAACTATCGCCCACGAAGCGCCGTCGCGACGGTCCAAACACGTCACAAGGCGTAAAACACGTGATCAGTCGGACGATTAAATACATGGCCAGGCCCACACGCGCGCGGACGCATCGCCCACGCAGTTGTGGTCGAACTAAAGCGCATGCAGAGAAAAAACTACGGCACGGACAAACATTGAAGTAGGACGGGCCTGGAACATCCGCACGCGTGGGCGGACTGCAGCCAAACAGCGTTGTGTGCGTGTGCGAGAGAGCATGCGCGCAACAAGGCGAGTCCAGGCGTGCGGAAGATGATGCGTGGGCGTGAAGCCGTTTTGGCCACGGTCCAGGTCGTCGACGTGAATGCACGGGGTGAGTTAATCGTGCGCTCCGTCACGCGAAAAACAGCTCAACCGAAATAAGCAGGCATTTAGGATCGATAAACATTGGTCAGCAAATTTCGTTCAACCTGAAACAGTAAACCTCATACCAAACGGTTGAGTGATTCAGTCGGGGATCACCCATCATAAGCGAGGAATTTGCCCTCTGTTGCAGTCGATCAAAAACATCCTTTCCCGTCGACACAGCAGAATAAACAGCACACATTGTCATCACCAGCATGACTTACTGAACAGAATGTATCATCGGGCTGAATCCCCTGCTAGTCCACAACAGCCGAAACAATGCGTACGTAACTAAGGTGATGTTTGGGTTGCACACGTAGATTTAGAAGTTCGTCCCGCTCTTGTGTTAACAGTTTGCCATAAAAAATGATACTATCTTCAATAACGAAAGGCTATGCAGCTGACTATAATGAGAAATTCTATTTTCTTCAGTATATTATAGGCTAGACGAGTAATGGATGCAAAATGAATGCGTGTTTGATAACAGAAATCATTTGACAACATTTTCTTAACAGTTAGCACAAAAATCCCTCATAATCTAGCGCCCGGATCAATCTCAATCGTGTTCCAGCTTGGATGAGTGCACTGATCACGCGGACTTCTGCGATATGTGGTATGAAATTCTTTCTAAGCCACAATTACCTGTCCACCTCGCTTATTATGTTCACACTAGACAGCAAGTCCACTAGAGTGGATTCTCATGTCTAGATGAAGTTATCGCCCATCCATCTAACGAATCAGGTCAAACAAATCGCCATGATTAGTCCAAGATATTCAAGGAAGGTGTTTTCTTTTAATCCTTGCATTTAATGCGTCTTAAAAACCCTTCGAAGCATCCCTTCAAATATTTCAGTCGTCAGCGAGAGACTGCTGTTCTGCCGTATGTCACTACCGCCGTATCATCATTTAAGGTTGGAAAATTGAGTGTCAGGCCAATAAGGCTGTTTGTCAAAAGATTGACGGGCGCAGTTGGCCACGGTTAGCTAGCTCGGAATTGGTACGAAAAGGACGCAGGCTAGCGCTCTCAATTTGCTGAACCCTCGCGTGTGTATTGTATGAAGTCCACTCACCTCGAGTGAATGAAGCAACCTGGTGCTACTGTTGTCTACCTCTAAGTGCCCCGGGACTAGTTGATCTGTACAGAAAATTGGTCATTCGCCCATTCCGACTGAGTTCCACAGGTTGATCGTAAACGGCCGAAATTTGACAGATGATCAGAATACGGGTTGATGAATCAGAATCTTGCAACAAGATGTTAGACGGAAGAGGACGCCGGTTGAGATTCCAGGACGAGCACTGATCTTCCGGTGATGATGATTCAGTCCAGGTACGGACCGCTAGCCGACCAGCTGAAAGGAGTAAGTCGGCCTTCCCGGATCACAGCGCCAATAAATTGAACATAAGACCCACCGTAACATTTACCGTTCGTACTGACAGTTTACAATGACTAGGTATGACAAGGCGTTAATACTGTTACCGATCGATAAGGCTCAGCATCGTAGTGGAGGTCGTCTTGTAGCGAAAACGGTCGTGGAGGACAGTCAAAGCTCTTAGTGGATATATGGAAGACAACACGAGCGATCGGACGAGACATCGCTCAACGGAATCGGACCAACGGACGAAGATTGGCAGGCGGAAACCCCCGGATAGAAAGCGCCGATCACCCAAATAAATCACGCAGAAGTGCACACGACGCGTGAGCGGAAACCTCAGGGTGTTGTGGACTAGAATTCTGACTCATAAACGCGAATGCGCGCGTAGCATGTGAACCAGCGTGTTGGACAATAAAGATTGTGCTTTATTGGACGCCTTTTCGATAAAATATCAGCTGGAAGTCACGCGAATCCAGGAGTGTTACGCCACAGAACAACAAAAACAATCGACGTCGGCCCATTCTCAGTTGCTGAATTTGAATTTCTCATCATTCCATTATCTAAGCAACGCGCTTTGAAGAGTTCTTGAGGAACACCCAGGAAAGTAGGCAGGTACCCTGTTTTTTTGTTATATACACCATCCAGTAGACTCTGCGCCCGCTTCATTTAAATAAGGCTGCTGATTGTCCTTTTTTACTGTTGTGCATCCGAAAGTTATCGGACACGGACGTCCGAAGTCGTGTACCAACCTCCTGAAAACTCGTACCTGTCTGGTCGAAAGAAAAATCTAGTTCATTTCAAAGGTACTCAGTGCTGATGATACATCAGCGAGGACTGCAAAGCACTCGTTGCGTTTGTCAAACTGCATCATCTGTGGCGTCGAAAAGACGTCCGGTTGTCGCTGAAAGGAAGGGTATATAATGCTTGTGTGCGTTCCATTTTGCTTTATGGTTCGGAAACGTGGCCTGTTCACAAAGAATAATATCAACAGGCTTGCTGTGTTTGACCATCGTTGTCTCCGCGAATTGGCCCATGTTAAGTGGATTGATCGCGTGAGCAATGTGGTCGTTCGCTGGCGCTTATTCGGGATGCGCGATCA
>JTDE01022072.1:82392-98737 GCA_014338405.1 Paragonimus skrjabini miyazakii
TCTTTTGGCTTGTCTTGGGAGCGAATACGGGAACAGTCGCAGTACTTTTCGGGACCGAGATTGTCGTGTGAATTATTAACGGGAGGAGAATCTGAATTCTGCCAAGGGCATTGCGATAGCAAGGATGAACCAGCGTAATGTTTAGGTGGGTTTACAACACTTTGTAACCTCGTGGCCTACACAGTCTGTCCGAAAACGTTAGGACAGACTGTCCTGTTTGGCTGAGTTGTTGCCTGTGAATTAGGGACACCTAATAGAATAGAGCGGTGACAGCAACGATAAGCGACCACATCTTATATTGCAACTGAGTGTAGGAACATTGACGATGATTGGTTAAGTTTAGACATATGAATGAAGTTCCACCCTTTTTCACATCAACGTTGTGTAAAAAACAAACAGATGGTGTATAGCAGACGATAAGCAGGATGAACCGTGAGAGAAACTGTTTATCACAGGGTGACAAAGTTGTCCATAACACGACCATTTTAACCGAATTAAGAAAAGGAAACAATCACTTAATGATACTCACTTTAAACGACGTTCGAATCCGGAATTTTTACGATTGGTATACTTTGGGTAGCGAAGAACGTTCACATGTCGGAGATTCAAATGTGGAAGTGATGGCTGTCGAAAACAGAAGAAAACGTTAACAATTAGGCTAAACTCTATCCAGCTTCACGCACAAAGCGTGAACCTTGTACATTCAAGGGTTGCCTTCGACTGGCTCGTGCATTACGGTAGATAGTCAACAGCTAAGAACGGCTTACTCAATGAACAGGTCTCCGAACCGAGTTGGGTGAGCGAACAGGCACAACGCTCATTTCTGATCAAGTTGTTCGGCCCCATTGTGTCAGTGTTTTTGGCTACCACGGTCCACGATCGCTAGCATCCGGCTCCTGACACGTCTCTGTAATCGTTTCAGCGCTTGAGAGGTAGCGTGGTGACTAAAAAAACCGAGACGACTGGGCCGAAGGATCAGAAACGAGCGTGCACTGCCGTGTTAACCAGTCTGACTGTGGTTACAATGATGTATTGTGCCCGTTCGTTTACCCAATTGGGCCAGGAGCCCTCTGGTTTGGACCATGGAATTTGTAACCATGTGCACGCTTCTGAGACAACCTGTACTAGAAGATGGAGAGCTGACGGGTGAATCACGACTCTATCTCAAAAAGCTGAATAGATGGTACGAGCATTTCCACATACAGAGTCCAAGTACAGGCCACTATCCAGTAAGTTGACAAGAGTGAGATACCATTTTCTCGCCACACCATCTATTGTCGCAGATGAAACTACGACAAGAACATTCACTCCGATTCCGGAATTAGGGTGGGCGGATTAAAGTAACATGTGGGAATGAGCAGGAAATGAAAACTGACAGAACAACCGATATTTGTCAAAGATCATCACTGAGTCATATTTACAGAGCCAGGAGGAAAACAAGTAGTGGAATAAGTCCAACTGCAATATATTCAAGGTTTAGCACAGCCTTTCAGGCCGACATTCTATTCGGTAAGCAAAGCAAGCTGACGTAAAAGCAACAGATCCATCTTGTGCTCTTTGACATCGTACATTTGATTGCTTTGAGGCAGATTTTATTACGCTCACGGGCTTATAACGCTTTTTCACCTGCACAAGCTTTTGGATGTTTTTCTTCTTCCGATTTTGTTCTTTACGCTGGTTATTTCGCGTCTTGTTCCTTATCATTTCATCCATGAGTTATTTACCTCCATTTTCACAGTACTTGCATCTGGTACTAGATGAACATGACAATAGTTTCGATGACAAACGCTGTAATCACACCATCACATTACCCGGTAGATAGACCGCTATGCAATTAACACTTGTTTTCGGGTTTTCGGCAACGGTTACCTCGTGGACATAAACGCCACGATCAGCAGCTGCTTGGTTGTGACAGAGAAGTAATATTTTTCGAATGGCATTTTACAATTCGGTAGAGTATTCAAGAAAATCTGTTCCACTTATGGTCGGGATTTTTTAAATCAGCAACCCTGAAAGTAGTGGTCATGAAATCTGGAAAAATCATCCTGTCAGAACACCAGTTTTCCTCTTTCACTCAGTCTGTACCGCAAACAATGATCAATATACTATTGAAGTGATTGTAAGCTTTAGCTTAAATTTTCTCAACAGTTGGCTGAGACCAACACATACCTTCGATAAAGCTGAACAAAATACGGGATTTGCTGGGAATTTTACAGAACATAATTTTGAGGACATTTCTCATTTTCATTCTGAAAGTGTATTTGGGTCTGTCGGAAACCTCATCTGTGGAAATGCCTGTTCTTATCGTAGAATGTTTATATTTTTATTTTGTAGGTTAGTGAATCAAGTATTCTCGATTCTAACAGCTTTTAAGGGTACACTAATGAAAATTGTATAAGGCATTTGGGTTACTTCTTTCCAAATTTCAAAAACACAAGGGAAGTTCCACCTTTTTCTTGAACTTTCCTGTAGCATCAAAATTAGACTTCACTTGTCTCAAACTTCTCAAACGTGCACGAACAGTGGAGAGTAGCGAGGAAAATTACGAGGTGATGCAACCAACGTAAAACATGTTAGGATCTTTTCGGTAATTCAATTCGAATGCGTTTGCACGAGACATAAATGAACAGTTTTAGGAACAATAACCATTGCACATAAGCAATTGTTTACAACGTCAAGATATGCCTAAAAGTTCCGTTTATTCATGGTAAAAACTGCTAGACGCAACCAAGCCTCCATTAGGTTCACATGTGGATGCGTATGTGTCAGATAACTGGAACCCAGGTCTGACAAGCAAGTGGAATCGATTTTCTTGAACTGAAGAACAAGTGTTTTGCTATTTTGTCTCTGATTCGTACATATTTGGCATACGGGTATTGCGTAAGATGAACCCAAGACGTCACGTTGTGTGAATGGATGCATCGCACGTGGCATGTTCACACAGCCTAAGAACAGAGATTATCGCGTTCAAGATATCCTCAAGACCCGGTAACGCATGCCGATGTGGTAGAACAATCGTGAAACTATTCGGTCTAATAGAACGCGGTCCCCACTGTAACAATACACTGGCAGTTGTCGAAACCTAAGCCGAAATATTGGCCCACTGAGCCTTCCTTATAACCCAAAAGAGCACATTTTAGGAGATTGCAAAGCGTGTTTCTGGGGCACATTCATGAGAGGTAGCGGTCCAAGGTTGTTGCTCACATTATTGTGTTACCACAGATGACCGATTCATAGTATCGACGCGTGGTAATGGTCTCTACAGTTTTTCCACTATAAGCTGTTCATTGCCGTGTAGTATACAGTTCAGTCGGCTCGAACTTAGACAAGAACAGCAGCAATAAATGGGACCAGAACGCGCGATAGTGTAACCGGATGTCGTGGCCATTGAGCTATTACTAGAGCTTGCAGTCACAGCGCATCATGGAAATGAATGGCTCACAGATTTGTAACTTCTTTTCAAATCTGCATGAACGGCCGACTTTTTGCAGCTGAACACAAGGCAACTTGACTTGCTCTCTACGTCAGAGGTGAAGCATGTACGTTGGACATTGCCAGTCTTTATGCATCTTGATAAACCGATTCCCCTCTGGAAGCATCAGAACTACTGACGGTCCATGTCACAGCTTGCCCAATAACTTCCACGGTCCAAATCTGTTCGGTCAACTGTTCAAACTGTATCAACCACCACCTTACAGTAAGAGTGCAAAAGAATACGCAACGACATCAGACAATGATAAACCACAGTTGGTTGCTACGTCATACTCAGTCTGGAAGCGACAGTCTGCTGGCCAACGCATTCCGCGTTTGAACGCGTTGACGTTTAACTTGTATCAGCAGGGTATGCCCAGATTCTAACCAGGAGCTCAGAGGACAACGAGCACTTGTGGTTGACATCAGTGAACATGGCAAAAAAAGTGTTGTAGCTAATGGTGTTCTTACTACGAGTTACCGTGCTGTTCGAATTTGTTTTCCCCTTCACTACGAGGTTTTTTCTCTTATATTTGTCGTAGCCATCAAACCAACCACATGTAATCAAATAAACTGATAAACATGTCGGGTGATACACTCTGGTGAAACCATGCACAGAAAAGGTATTTCACAGACACGAGCTTTGTAATCGCTCACAGTGGTATGAACATGTCATTACTAATTTAAGACGCGCATCCTCGAACTGACAGTCCACGACCAATTTCGTCCAAGTTTGGACTTAGATGGAAATAGCCATAAAGGGGCTCGAATGGATAACCGTTCGCGGTATTAGTCGAAGTTCCCATTCATTCGGTCATTAATACTACGAGCATCGATTGCGACAGCGTCCGCAATGATGTTTTCTACATGTTCACAAGAAATGCCATTTTGAAAAAACGGCGTAGACGGGAATATTCGAACAAACGGAGATTGAAACCAGCAATCGAGAACAACTGCGACATGAGATTGGAAATGGAGTGCATCAAAAGGAGATCAATCGAATACCATCAAGTATCCACGAATGGGAGCTCTGGTAACAGCACCACGTAATAAAAATAGATGGATCGAATGCTCTTGTTTAAATCTAGTCAGAAACTGAGGATGAAACCCGTATACAACCCAAAGAAGAAGGACATGGACGAATACTGTATACAGTGAAAAGATGACTGATTCCTTCGATATTTTAAGCTGAAAGCATTACTTGGACGAGTAAAATGTCACGAAAGTAAGTAATGTACAGTCACTGATTAGGGCCACGTTCAAAAGTCATCGAACTGATGTCTGCATTTAGGACCCCAATTCCATTTATACTCCTCTATCGTTACAAACGTTACTCCCGTACACACATAGGTCAACTTTTTTACCAAGAGATATTCTTCAACTGATTAGTAAAAAAAAGACCAGAAGTTGATCAATCGAAGGATGTCACGCCCTTTGAAGATTACGGCCTTACGGTGCAGAGCACAACGAAGAAGAATGTGATGAATTGTGCGTATCAACAAATTATTTCGCATTGAGTTCAGTAGCACTTTGAGCGACCATAAAAATGGACAGACTTAAAGCCGATGGTTTGACAGTCAGTTCCACTGAGTTTAACATCGTAAAAAAAGTTATTGTTGTCAGCATCGATAGCAGTAAATCAACGATTGACGACGACGCTTAACTGCCACACAATCATGTGGAAAGAGAGATGAAAACTGTATATGAAGATGAAAAAATGCAGCAACGGAGCTTAATACACCAAGATATCATGTAAAAAACTCATAGGTCCAAGAGTAAAATACTCATAATTTGCAAACAAGCAACCGAGTTTCAAGTGAGAACAGCATCTCTGCCTCGCCTTAGTAACTGCATTAACTTCACAAATAACCTACAAAAAGAACGACTGAACCAGGTTAACCGGCATTGTCTCCAACGCCCTTATCCATCGGTTCACGAGTCACAAGAATCACGTCCGGGAGACGAACTCGGCCTACAGTGGCTAACCAGCAAGTGGTTGTCCTCATCTCTCTACGCACGTTCATCTCGAACCGTATGCCAATCGCCTGCAGCACCAGCAGTGTTCGGCGAAGGAAGCGATTAATTGGTGTCGTTAGTACACGACTCAACGATTACGTGAATAAACTCGTTGGACTCTCACCAACAAACATCTCCCCCAATAATTTCATCGTTACTTATTTGTACATGTAACCTGAAGCATGTGACTGAACATAGACACAGATAATTCATTAAATGAGACCTACCTCCTCGAACGAATAACACGGGTCATACAGCTTCAGATAAATTATTTCTCCCCGACAGAAATGACCCAGATTGGAGATGATCGCCCTAACCTCGGCGATCTGAACACATTTCCTATAAATCATGTTTCGCAAATCACAACGAGATTGAACCATGAGGCGGTGTGACGGATGGTGAATCTTGACGAGCCATTCGACCAAACTTGACAGTGTGATGATCAAACAGACGGAGTCACTCATGCCAGGAGGGCCAACAGACAGACTTAACAAACTACAGTCTCCTGATCATCCAGGTTGAAGGTTGCAAGGGAGTTGGCATCTTGTTCGGAAAAAGTGATGATTTTAGTACACTGGACCTACTGGCTTTGGCTAAGAACCTTAGTCATTCTCTTGCCTGGGCCTGAGTATCTTGGCAGAATCTCCGCCCACATACACTCAAATATTCACAACACCGGTAGTTCCATATCGCATCGGCCGTCTGGAAGCATAAGCTGGGTCGCCCTATTTGGTGCACGCAACAAGGTGGACAGGCGAAAACATGCTACTGCTAACATCTCCCCCAACATCCTAGCCAATTCGGTTCTCGAGCCCTTATTCCACGGATGTCATAACATACAGCTAATCACAGTAACAGAGCCTCAAACCTCCCTCGTCCACTGCTTAGGTCTATAATTCGAATTAGCATAGGTAACTTCAACGTTCGAGCTCTGAAACAGAAAAGATAACAACCCGTTTTCGTAACAACGGTAGACCCGTTGCATGCTAGGATCTGGAACAGTAATCAACGAATCAAAATAATAGTACCTTCTTTGAATGCTCGATACCGATATTACATCACCGTACACAACATGGCAACCGTAACCGGTCAGGCTGGAAAGGGTACAGTCTCTCACAAGGCAGCCTCCTCAGCGGCTACAGCCGCAATGATAGATTAGATTCCCGTTAGAGACAGACTATGTGCCGTACATGTGACAGGTTCTGTTATCTTCAACTCTAGACAACAAACCTTCATAAATCTTTTCCTTGTAACTATGTACACTTCAGCTGACTGTTGTGGCTTCGATATTAAATTAAAAACATCTTTTACTCCGATCCGGATGCTCTTCTTAGATCGGCACATTGTTCTAACACATACATTCTGGTTGGAGATATGAACGCTCATGTCGGCCGCCTTGGTGGGGCTGTCTCGTTTAAGTGGAATTTTCGGGATAGCACCACATTTGTCGGATAATGGCGGGCGACCGTTGCAACTCTGACCTGAACACAATCTATTTATAGCCAACACTGGTTTTACACATCGTGCGCGTCAGTCACACATCACGCCTCCTCTTCTCCAAATTAGGTCTGGTTTTAGATAGACCACACAGCTGTTAATTATAAATCGCTGGGCCCCATTCAAGACTGTCGCCGCTCTTATTGCAGCACCTGCTCGGATTCAGTTCAAGCGTCAATACGTTACCGTTTCGTCCTTAATTTTGCTAGGTAACGACCCCACCGACAACAACGGCTGGCTGTTGAAAAACCGCCTGTGCCGTCAATAAAACACAAGTACCAAACCAACCTAGAAACTAGGCTTAGCAGTTCTCACTCCTAAGATCCACATACCTGTTGAATCGAAATATCCCAGGCCATTTATGAAACAGGCACTGAACTATGCTGCATGATGATATGTGGGCAAAACAAACATTGGAGTTCAGAGAAATCCTTAGCGTTGTTTGATACTGGACAGGACACACTGCCTGGCAGTTCATAAAACAAGTTTAGGAGAGATAACCGTAGGAAACTGAAATGTAGTCTAAAGGCTGATCGTGAGGTTTGCTTAGTGGAAAAATTTGAGGAAATGGAAACTGCTTTTGCTTCAGGGCGATCATCTGTCAAGTGAAGCTATCAGTGAGACAGATGGCACACTCACCTATTATAAGCCCAGAAGGTTACAACGCTGGGCAGAACACATTGAGGACCAACTTAGCTGACCTCCTGCTTCTCTACAGTGTTGCCGCCACAAACTTGCAATGTATCACCCTGAGACAGAGGTTCGCAATTGTATTTCGCCTTTCAATCGTAATAGGGATGCTGGCCAAGATGATCTCGTGCCAGCACTCATCAAAGAAGATGGGAAGACGTTAGTAGAGGCCTTGACACAGTTGTTTCAACTTGTGTCGACAACGGAGACCATCTCTCCATGCTCCGGTTACGCAATAATAGTTCCAGTATTCTAGAAAGGTATTAGAGGCTTTTGCGAAAACCGTAGTGGAATTGGTTTGATCCGTCATTTAAGCTCGGCAGACAAACATTAGGGAAGAACAGACAGGGTTTCGCCCTGGGCAAGGACGTTGATCAAATTACTACTCTCCGTCAAATTCAAGAGTAGCGTCATGTATACCGCTGGCCAACAATTGCCGTATTTTCCGACTATAAAAGTGCGTTCGATTCAGTGGATCGATCCACACCTTTAGTCATCTAAATGCAAGGGTGTGCCGACCAAGTATGCGAATATAATATCGGCGCTCTATTCCCATACTTCAACTCAAGTTGGGGTTTACGGTAAACTGTCTGACAGTGTCAGTACGACGAGCGGCGTATATCAAGGCTGTTCACTTTCACCATTTTTATTTGATTTTGTAATGAACGAAATCATGGAGAACTGTCCGCGGCAGTCAAAAGATGCCGGCAAGGATCTTCCACCTAGTGGAAGGCTGATTAATCGTGGTTATGCCAGCGACAAGGTGTTGCTGTTTGACCATTTTCAAGAAGCATAAACAATGCTAGAAACTACTTGGAACTCTGCTCAACATTTCGGAATGCGTTCTGCAGTCTCAAATGTTAGTGAGTCTGCAAAACTGCTGTGATTCAGTGTTCGATAATGCAGTAATGGAAGTTGTGTATTCAGAAGCTACATCGGCGGCCGCCGAGGTGTAGGGAATGCAATAAAAGCAAACATCTCTAAAGTATTCATCAATTTAATACACTTCTGGAGACACAGTGGCATCTCTCTGACGTTTAAGGTTTGTGTATTTAAGGCGACTCTGAGGGTCGTATTACCTTACGGCGGCAAAACTTGGCCCCTGAGAGTAGAAGACGTGAACCGTCTTCAGGTACTTGACCACCGATGTCTGCGTTCCATCTCTTACATTGAATGGCAGCAACGAGTAAGCAGGCTAGGAAGCCGGTATTTAGCAGTGATTGTCAAACAAGTTCTTTCGTTCAATCCTTAGGTTTCCACAAACGTAGATGGCTAGGCCATATACTACAGATGCTTATTAGTCGTCCGCCAAACCGAGCACCCTTTGGGCATGCTGCCATCGACTGGCGTGGGGTGCGAGGTGGACAGATGATGACCTGGCGTAGAGAAACGAAGTCGTTTACCAAGACGCTGGCCACTGTAAGTAGGGTTCGTTTCCCGGGCTTGGGACCTCGTGACTCACAGAGTCGGTGGCTAACCGGGCTCAGTTGTTTGGCCACAACATCTGAAAAATAAGTGCTTTAATAACGCCGGTCAGTGAAATCCGTAAGGACGCCATCTTGCTGATGACGCCATACTCTGAGTTGCTGCTACGCCGTGTTGCTCGCCAGATGTACGTAGCTCAACGATATGTGCCTGAAGATAGACCTGTTTACTTTTTAGTGGTTAGGTCCCCTTTGACTTCTTTTCTTGACCAGGGCTTGCTCTATTCTTCATGACTGTACGGCAGTTATGCATCAGCGGCAACCACTGACGTATTGCTGATGATGATAATATCAGATCAACGTAATAACTGCAATCTTGCAAAAACGCATTGTACTGTGAAGTTTTAAAGCGGGAACGGCGCTGCAAAAATGGAAGGGTATTTGATTAAAGCCGGTCGAACATGTACAGCGGACAACTAAAGCAGGTAACCGAGGTGTAGGCGCCTTGATGTTGTGTGTTCGAATATAAACTTAGCTACTTTTAGTAGTTAGGTCCCCTTCCCCTCCCTTTCTTTTTTTCTTCTCTCTTACCGTATAGGTTTTTTCCCTCGTGGTTGTGTGGCAATTAAGCATCAGTGTGAACCGCTGAGGTATTGCTGTCTATGATGATGTTGATGAACCGAGGGTCCAGGTAGACAGAGTTGACTCTTTGTTAAATAACAGGTTCTAATCTGAGTTGTCAATAGTTGTACCACCAAATACAACGCGTGTAATTAGTGTTAACCACAATTCCAGTTCAGTACAACCCGGGTGTTCATTTACCGTCGCGTGGACTTCATAAAATCACCATAAGACGCATGGGCAATAGCCAGTGGAAGTATTTCAGTGCCATTATTAAACCGTGTTACATTGCACAGAACGCGCTTATGATACAAACAAACGGTAGTGAAACCGCCAATCTGGTTTGGGAGACAACGGACGATCGAAACACGAGGTAAGTTATTAACCGAGATGTCATCCTGTAAGGAGATTCCGGGGCGTCACGTTACCGGAATTCCTGTCTAGACCTTGTTAAAGCAAAGCAGAGAAAAACAGCGTAACATGGAATGTCAGCCTGACTGAAACAGACATTGACATGATGGCAAAACTGTATAGTCTCATTGACTAAAACTGGGATTTTTGTCGGGTTTACTCCTCTGCACTTTCGCCTCCTAAAAGTGTGCGCAAGGCTATGGGATCGCGGCTAGGATGCATTTGCCGCATCCGTACTTATTCAGAGATCCACCATGACTAGGACACAGGAGGCTTAATTTATACTTGTTCCCTCAGACCAAGTTATAACTAAGGTTACAAACTCAATCAGTACGCTGCGCGATATCGCCGGGAAATCGGCTACGTGGATAGGTAGTTACGGACCGGAAAGACAGATATACAAAGTGCGAGCACCGTGGTGCACAAACGCGGCGTACGAGGAACTTTCTGCCTGATTAATCAAATAAAGGTATCGTAGCAGTCCTTAGATCTGGTAAGCAAGGGGTGTGAACTGTGCATCACTTGTCTATGGAAAAAGCGAGAGGTTCGACACAAACTTATTCCGCAGATGAGTCACTGAAATGAAGGCAAATCGTCGCACACAATAAAACACCCGCTTACCGGTAGCGATTCCATCAGCCAAACTTACCGGAGAGGCTGGAACCTGCATGACTGGTTGCCTTTGTGTAACTGTGTTCACGTCAGACAGATTAGTGGCGGATGAGACAGAGTAACTAGGCAAGGAGGTTGGGGTGACTTGACAGTTTGTCCGGAGGGAAGATGGCATTTGGGTGGTTGTACAACCGTGGCAACAAGAACGATCCGCGATATGGATGTGTTCCGGACTGCAGGTGGCCGTGATCAACTGATCTTTCGAAGACGATTTGAGCGAAGACACGGAAAGCTCTCGGGAGACGCTGCAAATGGTAACTGGGCGGGGTTCAAACGATTGTGTGTTGCAGCTGGACGCGTTGATGCCAAGATGCTTATTCAAGCTTGATGTCATCGTTGACGATGACGACGATGGGGGAGTGGAAGCCGAAGATGCCGGAGGCGGACGTTCCTGTACAGAAGCGGGAGCCGGGCGTATGGTCTTAGGTGACTGGATTTGCGATTGGGACAAATCGGTAAGTGTGTCCTTTTCACAAACCATGCCGCCTTCCAAATGCGGAACAATCGAATGTACCGGGGAGGAACACAGAGAGTTCGTGCGACTGGTATTGCAAGGATAGAAAAGTCGCATGTTGGTCATTGGATTCGGCGGGCCGAATGTGTTTGCCGGGTTTGGCAGAGTGGGACAAACGCTGGTCAAACGCTGCTGCACAGCATCCAAACTTCGTACATCACAGGCAAGCTGACTTGGCCGAAGCCGGCGGAAAGACTGAGGTATGACGTTGGTGTCGCAACAGAAGCCTATAGGTTTATCCGACAGAGTTTCAAAAGAGGGTTGCTTGGAAAACGCGTTAGCAAACTTGCAAGTCGTGAGGTCAGTGGATATGGCGGGCTGAGGAATAATATCCTTAGGAAAACCAGTGTTGTTTGGAAAGCCTGGATAGAATACCACTGAATTGGATTCGCTCGTACCACCTAAAGGAAAAGATTGATGGAGAGCATATTCAATTCAACTGAAAACAGGGGGTTGCTACCGTTTTGGAAAATATTCAGCCGAGTTGTTCAATTGGATTTAAAAACGCGACTCATTGACATAGTTTAGTCAAATATGGACTGACTACCGTTGGGTTACCTAAACCAAACAACAGGAGGGGTTGATACGAAATCATAACACGACTTACAGCCTTTGCATGCTACCGTCTTCAGAATCAACAACGATCGCAAAAAAAAATCAGAGGTAGATACTTGCTTAAACAGCCATATAACAGTGACTGAACAACCTTAGGTTACATGGATAAGAAAAGAGGAAATATGCACATACTGCAAAAAACAACCGCGTTGTGAAGTCAGGACGTTAACCATCGCGCAGCTTATTTGCGATATGAAATCAAGGTTTTCGAACAGCCTTGTGCAATCGGTCAATGGTGCACAAACCCGATAATAACACGCCGCTGTCTCATTTTAATAGATAAAACGGTTTCACTATGATGAGACGACGAAGACTACCACAGCAAATACACGGAACGTACACAGAATCTAAACTTTGAGTAACATTCATCTTCACTGCACGGTGAGCTGCCGCTGCTTCTGACTTGCACAGAACGTGATACATTAACTATTAGATGGCAATGGGCGGAGAGCAAAAGAACAGGAAACAACAAACATACATATGCAGACACGACACTGACTGTGATGCACAGTCATGTCTCAAACCACTTCTAACCAGTGGTGCAGATGGTCAAAACGTTTTCAACATAGCAGGCAGCACTTCCGAACCTTGTTAGGTGAAATAACCAGGGTGGTCTTACTCCATGAGCACATCACCTCCTGTCCCATCCACAAATACTTCCAACAATCGGTTGCTGCGTTGAACAATATGTGACGAGATACATGTACTGCCGATGTGCGATGTAAGTGGTCTACCTACATGAACAGTGCATTCTTACCAGTACGATTACTAATCGAAAAAGTGAACCTTTCCTAAATAGGCGTGACCTGGCAGTGGTGTTGATTATACAGTCAACCCATTCAATAAACAATAACTAGCGGGGACGACCATAGAAAAGTGAGAGCACATATGCACTCTTCAGTGGTAACGGGTTAAGCCAGTAAATCCTAGAGCAGAGGAAAACGGGTGCACTGAACGCTAGAATAACCGAGCAGATTTCTCAACAACTCTTTAACTTGTGGGCTGTATCGTACCAGGTTTTAATGGCTCCCATTAATATGATGTGTTCTACATAACCATTAAATTTGATAGGAATGGGTACCAATGCCTTCTAAGCAAGATTCCTCCTTTCATTCATTCAGAACGGCCTTGAGCCTGATCAGAATGTATTGTATCTCAAGCCGCCGCTCCATGGAATAATCGAAGTAATTTTTTTGCTGCTTTTTCCGAAGTGTTTGATCGACATACTCGTTAACATAGCTATGAATAAGTGAAGTAGACAACGAACACCAAACAAGTCTCATATGATGGACAGAGTAACGCCAGTACAGACTGTAAAGCAGGTGTATGGGAAATTTTTGTTGGCGGTATGTGTATACTCAGTGTGCAATTATGGCAACATTCAATTGGTGCACAAGTTGGTCAGTCAGCAGAAAGCCTCTACAACACAGATCGGCAGGTAACCCCTCGACAGGATCATTCCAATCAACACGGTAAACAACAGTGAAGAGCTTTGGTCACACGAACTAACAATGTGCGAACCATAAACCTAGAGGAAAGCAGAACAAGTGCTGGTAGAGCAACGATCTAAAACGTCTCCAGAGTATGCAGAGATGAAAAGAACATGGCAAAAAGAAATCACCCTACTTTGGACGCTTGGAAACCGCTTGCTGATTAATATACACTTTGAACCATTTTGAACTTTTTAGGGACCGAACACTTTCAGTTGACTTTGACATAACCAGAGATGTTTAACAGTAGTAAATTTTGGCGAAACCACTCAGTCAAACTTTTATGCTGTGCACGTACGCTTCCGAACGCAATGTTTTAAATCTGTCTCTGTGAACTGAGGAAATCAATTCTACCTAACAGAAAAAATTGATCCAGTCGGGCAAAATGCAATAGGTAAGTATTCACTGATAAAAGAGGTGTCTGAAAATGCCTACATTTACCTGCATGAGCAAAAGCAGGTCTCATTCTTCGACTACGTCATATGAACAGTCAACACTACTGAGAAGCAGATGCAGAGTGATGACCGATATTTATTGTATCAGGTTTAGGGTTAGTGTTCACAAGTCCGCGAAATGTCAGCGGGACACTCCTATACCTTGAAGAGTATAAGGGATACTTGAGCGAGCAGTAATCACTGCTCGATGACTTTGTTACTCGACACAACCAGGACTTACTAAACAAGGACATGACAATATCCTGAGTAACTTTTCATGTGTGACGTTCAACTTGGAAGTGAAAAAGCGGGTGTTGAAATCACACATAACTTTTACCAGATGACACATTTGTCTGAGTGAAATGTGCGACACATATCGTGTGTAATTTGTTTCCAAAAAGAGGACGACCGCCAAAGATGTTAATAGCTGCTTATGAACACCCGTTACAGGTTATTCAGTATCTCATACAAAGCGAAGGAGTGGTATATATGCTGACGACGTTCTCTCACTATCATTTGTAAAAAGATCTGGAAAAAAATGTAAAGACTTAAGATTTACAACTAAAGCCCCAAAACAAATTCAGCTGTTGGTGGATGAGGGTTGAGTGTGATAAGTATATGCACTATCCCCTTGATCTAAAGCTGAGATACATTTTGGTTGGGTGTACTTCGAGAGGTAGGTATGGAAATTCAATTACCCTCAGAGGTGCACATGTATTTGTATACCTGCAGGAATTTAATGAATTAAGTTTTATTCCATCTCTTTTTCACCCCTGAACTTAGATTGCTTTATGATTGCACGATGAGTGAAAATCGTAAAACCCCTAATTTTAAAACGACTGTACTAGTCTGTTACACAAACTTAGTAGACTTCGTGAGACAAGTCTGAATAGAAATTCCCTAAGGCGGGTCTTGATCATAATTGACAGCAATGACAAAGATATGACTGAAGTGTGAGTCAACGAAATCAGCAGCAGCAGATTCTAAAACTTGAAGAGCAAATCTGAGATCAAATATCTTAGAAGGTTTGATTAGATTGATGGAAACAGATTACGGCCGGTATGCAGTGGTGCACTTCCGAGGAGAAACTCCACGATGACGAGAAAATTCAGTTTTCTATATTTGCCGTGACAGTACTGCCAACATCAAAATGATATAGCCCAAATTAACAGTAATAAACCTTACCTGGTACAGGTCGAACATCAGTATTTCTGACGTCTGAATGAAGTGGTGAGAATGTTCGCAAATAATCAGATTGCAATGCATTACGAGGCACCACAGACTGCATGAATCTTTCACTTGTCGTGGTTGGTTGCTTCGAAGAAACGCATCTGTTTGAAGAATTTCGATGGGATGTGTCCAAAAACACGTTCATGTAACCAATAGGCCTTTCAGTATAGACGAAGTTTCTGAGGACGTCCAATACAGCTGGAATGAAGTGGCATTCGGAGGGTGAGTTTACTCGAGACGTGGATAAAAAAGTGAACTAACAAAACACCTTACTACGATTGAAAGCTGTGCGAATGCACATAATTACACACAGAATTCTAAGGAAGATAGTCTCTTCGTTGTTTCTACGCAAATCCCTTAAGATACAGTCATAATCAAAGTTTAGCGAGACAGACAAAGAAACAAAAGAGCATGCGGGTATACTGGCAACAAGTGGTACTGCGGGCCTGCTTGAAAAATGAAAAGAATAGCGCAGCTCAGACTACCTTAACCTGAATAAACGGAGAAGGGTTCCAGTCACATAACCCATCAACTCTCACTTGTTTCTGCAATAAAAAAAAACTATTCCACCCATCCAGACTAGCTCTACCCAATGATTCCAAACAAGAACGGAACCGGTCGTGGAGTGTCGGATTGAGGGTGGGCATCAAGAAGCACTACAAGCACAAGTCGTTGCAGTCGTAGGCAACCAGGCAATCCGAACTTGACTGTGTCCACCCACATTAACAGGGGTGAAAACGAGCCAAACAAAAAAACGATTAACTTTCGCAAGGCATGGTAAAATCCTCAGTGGAGGGATCAGGTTCGCGAAGTATGGCAAACCAGAGAGCTATGTTGACTTGGACATCCGTTTTACAAGATACAGACATAGCAGACGTGTCACAACGGTACAGTCAGAGGAAAAATAGTTACACTGGAAAGGCTGCTTAATACAATACAGATGACAAACGTACTCTTACCAACAGAGCAGAATCACCATTATAACAGAAGTTATGTTGTCTCTGAATAAGAACTAGAAAATATGTCTACGACCAGGGGGAACTTACGGTAATTTAGGAACCTGACGTCATCATCACAGCAGCCACGAGCCAGACCAAAAGGTACTGAGGCTAGGGCCGCCGTTCACCTCAACAGTGACGTGAAATATCCTAGAAGACAATGCTATTAAGAAGTTTGAAAATTATTAACACAAGACTAAGGCGTAAGAACTAGAAATGATATGGATACAGGTACGCCATCCACTGTTACACATCGCCATCT
>JTDE01022073.1:0-46510 GCA_014338405.1 Paragonimus skrjabini miyazakii
AACATGTGGCTTCCGATAAGGTTGATTGGCTAGGTTGGATGTAGTTGTATTTGGTAACTAGCCGCAAATAACTACTTGCACTCAATGTCCATAGGAAATCGTTAATGCTCGCCGATGGCGTTCGTGGGGAAGGATTTGGCTGTCCTAGTTTAAAATGGTTCTTGATCAGCTCTGTTCGCTCTGGAAGTGAATGAACTCATCTAATCGGGATTACTGTTCTGTTTGAATGAGCATGCGGTAAATTGCGTGTCTTGTAGTGCGACTAGACCTACCTGGGAGTAGTACGCAGTATCAAGCAGTTATCCTTTCATCAGCTGTTTAGAGATTTTCAGTTCTTGAGATTACTATTCAACGTTTCCCGAATAGTTCACGTCAATAATCGGTGAAGATAACTTGAACTATCATACGAACTTAGTGTGTCCAGTGAAAATGAATCTCCTTGAATTACGCATCAAGACTGAATCTGTTTGGGTTGTTGTGGTAGAAATCGGCCCGTCCAGTGCATACCCGCCTAGATAAATGTTCCGTTTATTTGGCTTAGGGCAACCTCAATCGATTCTCTATTGGTGAACTTGTACAAGTTAGAATACTGGTACACGCGGTATGAGATGAGACAAATAGCAGGCATTCTGTGATAGCGGTAGAAATCAGCTCGTCCAGGTGGAACACCGCCTCCAAATTCGTGTAAAGTTTGTCTTCTGAACATGCACTTGGTGTTGTTACTATGGTGCCGTGTGAAATGGATAAACTATAATCAGTTTGCATATGTTGTAAAAGTCTTAGGTTGCCAGGAATGGAAAGTGTGCGATTATGTATGGTTGTTTGTGGAACACCGGCGTTTCAGTTGGTTACAGTCTTTCCTATATGAGTGTTTGAAGGGAATGCCCCTGGTTAACTTGCAACTTATTGGGCAATTTTCCTCTTTTCTGAATATGTTGACCAGATAGGGGTACTTACAAAACACGGGACGTGTGGGAGTTGACGAACATACGGTGTTTTCGACTTTAATCAGTCCACTCCACTGGAGGCAATTACGTTCGGTAGTGAGACACGTTTCGCAAAAGCTGCTTACCAAGACCATGAAGCCTATTTACCAGTTTAGTTTAACAAGCTGTTCAACGGTAAACAGACACTCCACCAATGTATCAGTCTGTTCCATACTAGTATACAGAAGTTGGTTGGGGTGACGTTCTCCCACTCTAGTTGTATATCGTGCCTGGCAAGTATATCACGTTAGATATTCTTCCAGCGAATTCAGATCAGGTAGTAAGTTTCGAGAGATTATACTATTTATTACAAGAACCACGATGCAAGCCGTGATGAACCTGCCAACCAGACAACGGCTGTGTGTAATGGTGTAACAAACTTATAGTTTACACAATTTATAAGTGGAAATGCTTGATTGCATATTGGCAACTGCTAGCAGCCGAATGATTGATTTTAATGTGGTGGGCATCGGTCATAGTGGGGTAGTTTACATGTAAATGCCTTGGTTTAAACACATTATGATTAAGTCTGCTGTTCGACCGCATGCATTAGTATGTGAAGTATCAAATATGAATTCGTCGAGTAGACGTACATTCTTTGAACCTTATTGCCCGTCAGTTTATTTGTATCATGCAGCTCAGACCAGTTTATAACGAACCTCTTAAGTTTCCAACCAAAAGTCGGGAGCAATTTGGGCAGAAGAATGCGTTTAAAACGTATAATGATTACATTCTGTCGGAGTCACATAGTTGTTGACTACAAAATTACAGTGTTCTGACGGTAAAATCCTTGATTTTTTGTTGTTGTGGATTGGCGTAACAAATGTGAAAACGTCTATTTAAATAATGTTCCTTTTGACTGGAGTAACATGTTCTCTTTTAATGTGAACGTGTGATATTTTCAAAGATAGTTTGCGTTTGATTATTTTCATTTGGTACTTTCTTCTCTTTCTTTTGACATTTCAGGACGTGGGACCGTTTGTGTCATTGTAAAACAAAAAGGCGAAGTAGTTTGGAGAGCGATAACCTACAGTACTCTTCCAAAGTGTTTGAAAATCAACTTGGCAGATATTCCGTCGAAACAATTAACGGCCCATGAACCAACCAGGAAAGCCATTTTCCCACCCGACTTTCTGATATTTGACCACGAACTGAATAATAATGGGAGCGTTATAACTTTTAGCATCGTAAACTCTTGAATAGTTCAGTTCCTTTGAAAAAAAATACCACACCTTTTATTGTCAACTTCTTTCGTAAACTCATAAGCAATTTTTCCGGCAGTTGAGATCTGTCTACAATAAAGCATAAATGCAGACTAATTTGACATAAACCATTGACACTCGAATCCCTTTCGATCGGAAAATACGCAATGAGTTGAATCAACAGGCTGGCTGCGCAAAACAAAATTAACCGGCTGCTGTCCATCCCCCAATAACTTTTAAGGGAATAAACAAATGGTTTATCGCAAGTTTTCGACAATATCATTTTTCCCTGTATTGGTTGTAATTCAATTGGAGATGAAACCAAGGTAAAAATCTTCAAAATTTTCCCAACAAATTGTAACAAATGATATTGCATTGCGACAAGAAGTCGTCGGGCAAATTGCAGTAGTTCATTTATGTAGGTCATTTATAAGAAACGGTTGAAGTTGTTCACAACATATGTCAACTTCTTAATTCCTTTTCAAATGTTCATTTTAGAAAACGTCTCATGTCACAAGAGAAACATAACATTTACAAGTGACTCCATCAATCAATCAAGTGAGCTTTGTAGATGATGTAAACTTAATTTGTTCGTCTGCTGAGCTGACTTTGTCGCTTTTAACTTCTCCTATTCATTTTTGGTCACATGATCGAATGGTGATTGATCACTGTGAACGTTTTGTCAGTGAGCTGCCACATATCTAGATATTTGTAGATAAGTTCGATTAGGTAATTGAAAAATAACATGAAATGCTGCCTAAAAATACATTTTACATGTCGATTTTTGCATTCGTCAGATAAATATCGGCCGCAATTCCGAAATAAGATATGATATTTCCTTGTGTGTTGCTAGCTTAAGGGTGACAAAAATGACTTCGATTTGAAGGGGAGTCACATATTAAACGTTGAAATGGTATAGTTCAAAGTTGAAGCACATTAAGTTACTTTATTAAAACAAAGTTTTATCTCAACTTCCCCAAAATGCATGCTTTCACAAGAACGCTTAAGGACTTTGTGGGACTATGGTAGAAATGTGCGCCAGTGTACCTGACAAAACACGAACACAAATTTACTCCACCAATAACAGTTCTACTAACTTTGCAAATGACATTTCGTGAGCCATCTTAATCACGAAATGCATGCATTGAAATAGTTTCCTTCACGTGCAAATTAGCACGCGACTTGAAACCAGTTTAACTGCTAATATCAGACAGCTGTGAATTCTAATGTAGTTTCTATGATGTTTCTTTGGACACATTTATAACATTTGGGAATTTTCTGTGAAAAAACTGTATTTCAGTTAATTTCTGGGTAACAATTCCAGAGGTTTTCTAGAAATGCAATTCAAACCGATAAGTGAAATCGATTCTTCTGAACATCTATTTGTCTTTTGATAATGTGTGTTTCTCTGGATGATTTCTTTTCGATATTGTTCAACCTGTGGACCACTTTATTTATTAACACTTTCTTTTAAATCATTGCACGTGTATTTTGTTTCCATGATTCTAAAACATTTCGGTTTAGACTAGGTTAACTTGTCTTCACTGTGGTTAGTTATAATCTTCAGATTCTGTCAAGCGTACAGAAGTTCAATACTTAGCGAGCAAAGTCCGACACATCTCTCACGTGAATGCGAAATGTTTTGTTTTAGTATTGTCACGGTTCGAATAATAGATGTGCGTAGAGGTAGCATTAATGTTACATCACCCTGACCTGAGTGTGTATACTGTGCTGGGTTATTATGTGATGGTTCTCTTCAACCGAGCCTTCTCAGGTAACTCAACCCCAAAAGTCTCATCAACGACAATTCGGCCCCAGTGCTTGTTATCCCGAAAGCAATTTAATCTAAAAAGATTTCCCGCGGACATTTCAATGAATGAGCACCTTAAACTGTTTATTATTTGCTACAGAAGTGACAATGAAGAAATATCAGAACTAATCAAGTTGTGGATGAACCATATAAGCAAAAATCTCGTCATAATTTTACCAATGCTATTTACGAATTTACTAAAGACTGAGCATCAATCAATGACTTCTTAAAAAACCTCCGCCAAATTTCATTTTGTTAATTTTCATCATCATATGTACTGTAAAGTGAAACCGAAAGTGAAAAAGCGCGCGTCGTATGCTTTTGAACCGCGGCTAACCCCTGTCTCCTCCCCTTGTGTTGCAGAGCCGACGACTTGTGCAATCTCCGAAGAAGAGGCCCCAAGTGAAGACAAACTACCTGAACGAACAGTGACGTAATGTTCCATATTGTTCTTTACTCCCTTTTCTTACTTTTGTAGTAGTGTTACGTGTTCTTGATAAACGATTTCTGGCGAATCCTCGTTCTCCCTCTTATCGGGAATACTACAGCACCATTTTCTAAAGTGGCAGTTCAAACACCATTAAAGGCTGTACAAATCGTCTATGGGGATGGCGGTTAGCTGATTCTTTTACATTTGTTTGAAAGACCACCACAAACATTAGTGCGAATCAAACCGTTACCTTCTAAAAAATGCTCTTTCAATGGACTGCTCTCAGATTTATTCCAGGATATCAACTGGATTCACAAGCGTGATTTCAAAAAGTCGTAAGATGCGATGAGAAATGTACATACCCCGGTAGGAATCCTTTGGGAAATATCGTTTCCTAAATCGAAGATGTCCTGCTTCTTTGTTCGTCTGTTTTGATTCCGTTCGAGGTATTGCAGACCCGTTCTATCCGGGTGCCGTCGTGTTTTCGCTCGGGATTGATAGCTGACGGTTGGCCGTTTTGGATATGTTTGGGATTAGTCAGTAATGACCAGCATCTGCAATAGATTTCTAAGCATATCACTGAATTTACACTGTTCTTAGGAGAGAAGGGACAAATGAAACCTAAAATTTAAATAAATTTGCTCCTTTTTTCGGAGTTATCTTTGATTTTCGACAGATTTGTACAATTATATCCAACTTTATAACAGTTCGGAAATGATAATGTTCAGTGGTTGGGCTTCTATTATTTGTTTCGAGAGCATCCCTCTCAGTGAGCAAAACAATCTCAGTTTATGAGAATTCTTGTATGTAAATGTTTAAACCAAAATAAGACCGTCTTTTCACTAAAAGGTTAAACATTTTGGTGATATTTTAATTGATGTCACTTCGACCTGTTCGGTGTAAGGAATTCTGATTTATACCTTTAACGTTTAACTATTTGATTTGCGTAAACTCTAATACGTTTTTTGTTATATTGCAAAATTCTACAGTAAAACAGCTGGAATGCACGTAGCATTTTACATAGATTACTCCTTGCTCAAAATAGGCTTTGAAGTAGATAAACGGAACCCAAAGAATCCGTAAACCCCTCTTCACATATGACAGTAGCAGCAGTGGGTGCTGTTCTCTGGCATTCTGTTACAAACATTCTGGACGCTCGATTGTCAACAGCCATTTCGTCCTATGTAAATTAAACTTGAACTTTACAGGTGAGGTGTGTGAAACTCTATTGCAATATGATTACACCGTCGGGCTAGAATCTTCATTGACACTGCTTTAAAATGATTTTTCCTGAATCTTACAGGAACATCGGAAATGCTGTTCCAAATGACAAAGTTCATTCAAAGCTACTATAGAAGTGTGTTCGATTGCTCATCCTAGGCAAGTGCCAACCGACCAATGTACCCTACTCTACGCAAAATATTCTCAGCGTGGAACAACTTGTTCAGTTGCGTTGAGAATTATATAGTTGGGCAACACTTCGGAATTTGAAAGCAATTGATCATAAATTTCAGCCTTAATGTGACCAATATTTTCGGTAATTTCATATATAGTGCAGTTGTCAGAGCACATAAACTAGATATTCTTTGGTTTCGTTAATTATTTCTGACTAAATATTTCTCAGAATAATAAGCTTATTTGGTAAAATAAAAAAACTGACTGTTTTTCGAGATAAATACATATCACACATTGCACTGCTTTAGTGTATTGCTTGAAATATTGAACGAACCTCTCACTTGATGATTTTCAGTGACTTTTGTAACTTTAATGAGACGACGTTTCCTGTTCAGTTGAGTAACATAGAAATTATCGTGTTTATTGTTTAGGCTTATCATTTTTTGCAAATCTCATGAAGCCGTCAGTTAGACACAGCGTTCACGTCTGAAAGTAAATCTTGGAATGTGTTCTCCAAAATACTTTTTGTCCTATTAGATAAGGAGCTATAAGCTCTTTGGTCACTTGTTCTATTTGCTTATACAATGATTTAACTGAAGTCGCAAGTGATTAGTGGAGGAAAATAGAAAAATAGAAAATATCATGCAATCTACTCGAAATAGATATTGAACCAGAAGCTGAAATCAATAGTTATTTGCTCTCCCTAATCATAGGCTGGCGGAAGGTACAGTATTACAAGATAACAGGTAGTTCCAATAAGTCAATCTACTGAAGTATGCAAAAATGTGAATATTTTTATACTTTTTCTTTATTTGGCTCTATCCAATAACTGAAAGTACGAGGATCCCCGGTTCAGAGTTCGTTCAAATTACCTGAATACAGCATATCAAAGATGTGAATAGAACAATTCTCAACAGAATGAAAGATTCAATGACCCGTCATACAGCAACGTGCGGCACTCTTTTTATAAAGCATTCAAAACTGTTCCTGATGATGGTTAGTACTTTTGAGAAACAGCAACGCCCAGTTCTTTAATTATATCTTATTCGGGGGCAATTTCTGAGATATAGGGCAGATTAGTCACACTACATCTTGAAATCCGCCATCTGTTTAACAGTCAGCACAGAAATGGACTCAGCTACCGTACGCGTCAAGTCATTTTCTCAGATAAGGAGAAAGAGGTGCGTGACAAAAGTGCTTGTTAATTTCTGCATTTGTGTCCCATCATTATAAGACCGCAGTAGAGAACGTAATGGAGAGGTTTTGCGTTAAATTATTCTCTTTGGGGAAGTTCTGTGTATGCTACAACTTAATGGACTGAGAGAGCGACAATTCATACACTAATGTTTTTAGTCTGCGGAGCTAAGAACAGGTGACAACAATTGTTTTCATCGTCTGTATAACGAACCAGTGGCTCGGTAAATAAAAGTCCAGGCTAGTAACATGGTGTATTTTGGCACTCACCCGGCTGAAGTAACCTCACCGTCGTTGATTCCGGAGAAGGATGTCAACTCGTGGACTGTTGCTAAAGGGATAGTATTGTTAAGTATCTTACATAATATGGCCTGATATCGTGAATTGATTTCATGCTCCAATCAATAGTTTGCTATGCAAATAAAAGTGAAATGGACATCTGAAGTCCAGTTTTTAATTACCAGTAAACTTGTTTTTTGGTTCCCTTTATGGAGTATGTTTTTTTCTAACTTCACAATTGCCTGGTCCTTCGAGCAAAATAACGTCTCAGTAAACTTTTCTACTTTGAAATAACGGAGATAGAAGATAGTCTTCATCAGACTTCTGGTCACCCAAATAAACACCTTACAAAAGTTGCCACAGATACTGCTCAACACACTGTCAAACGCACACAGAAGAACATATCAGAAACAAACACAATGTTTTAAAACGACTCATTGGGCACACGGATAGAATTAAGCGTACAGGCTATCCATGAGGGTGTTCCGGAAAGATCTCGAAATTTAGAATAAGAACAAACAAATGTGAGCCAGGGACAATCAGACCACTAATAAATCAAAGTGAATATCAAACGTTCACCAGATGTTCTGCAATCGTTTATGCCGTATTAGAAATACGCTATCCGACCTAGCCGGTTTATAGCTCCACACGAGGCCACCAAAACTGCGAGGTCCATTTTACGTTCCATACAAACCACATGTTTCTCACCTCTTGGTGCTTTTTAAATCGAAAATGATGGCTTGTGTTTTGGTTAAATGTATTACCATCTCTTTTAACCAAGTTGGTTGATCATTCGTCATTCTTTTCAGGCTGACAATCGGTTTACTCTTTCTTTCCCCATGTTAACTAAATCTTCTGTTAATAAATGTTAGAACACGTTGTTAACCCTTGACATCATATACTTAATCTATGACTCATAACTCACAGATTTGTATGACAGCTCACGATGCAGTTGCCTCAGCAACACACGTGTTCGCAGCTTATATGTTTTGCTTGAAGGAACATCCATGTCAGTAACGTTATGCAGCCATTAAACACAAATACAAACTTTTTATAATCTGGTTTTGAAATTATGAATTCTCTTTCAGTTTCAGACGTAGTCTAAACTATATCACTTATTTTTACATTAAAAATACCAATAAATGCATCTCATCAAAACAATATTTGCCTTTTTCAATCACTTTTACTATTCTTGATAGGAGTAAAACTGATCTGCGTGAATGATCGTTTTTTGTAGCCTTTGGTGAATTAATTGTAGCAGTCCCGTTTGTACGAAAAGGTTCTGTGTCCTCCTCAATTTGACTGTAGTAGTGTAAGAATAGAACATTGCTGAGTGGGACTAAACTAAAACGAATTCCTGTGAAGATATTTTTCAAGTAAAAGTTGACACTCAACTAATAATGTCGAGAGAGATATCGATTTTTCTGTAACCTCCTTCTTCAATCCAGGCAAGCACGCCTTCGCGATAACGGTTATTGCGCACATTTTTTCTGATAAACGGCTGGTACTGAAACCAACATTCAACTTGTTTCGACAGAAACAGTTTGCTTAGTAGCAGACTATCTTAGGCTAAAATCAATGGTCCTTTGCTGGTATAACGTTTTATTTTCGGAATAAAAACAGTGTTCGTATAACTTGGAGTGTAATTTTGTCAAGTTAACACCTCTCGCATGACAAAAAATAGAACGCACCTCATATATGTTGTTTTAGTCACGACTGGAATCGATACATTGTAGGTAAGGTCCAACAATTCTTGCTGATATATACAATGCAGAAAAACATACTGACCAACAGACGAAATTATTGAAGTGAGATTGAAAACTGCAACTGATTGCAATTTACTCGCAACACTACTGAACAAAGTTACTGACCAACTTTGAAGACTTCATTCTCCGATAACATGTTGGACGCGTTGCTGGCATTAGATAGTGTAAACTGTTGCCAGTCACGTGATCGTGACATCAATATCGCTGTGTCTTAACTCAAAGTCAGTGGCTTCGTGGATTTCGTATTTCACAGTTACGTTGTAGTATTGTGTATGCTCTTGCTTGGTCTTGGTATTTTGGTTCTATAAGAATTATCAGCGAAGTACAATACCCATAAGGACGACCGCAATTCTGGTCCACTCGCCATGCAAATCGTGTCAGACAGAATATTCTTTAAACATATGTACACATAAACCCACCTTTATCCGGTGCGTCGATCGAACACGACATTTTAGTTTCTTAGCGGAGTGATATCAATAGATAGGCCGATAAGACAAATTAACCCTTATTAACAACTAGTCTAAAAGGAAGCATATCAGCAACATTTAACCTGCTGAACAAAAGAAAGACATGATAACGCCCTGGTCACAAAGTTTTCCTAGTCATCCAACGTGATCTAATTTCGAAGCAGCCTTATGGGCACTTAGGTATGAAGTCGTGATGAAACTACGGTGCAATTTCCACAAGCAGTCTGTCGTGTGTCGAGATACTTTTCATGAAAATTCTTCAAAACCCATTCCGGTTGCTCACCAGTGAATCACTTTTAAAAGCTTAGCAGTCTACTGCCATTTTCTGGACACGGGACAATCACGGTCAGTCTGTCTAGTCAATGTTGGTCAATCGTGTTAGGTGATGTGTGTATCGGGATTCTCAGTTTACGTTATTGTCTAATCAGTCATTACGCATACACACAAGGGAGAGCTGTAAACGATAACACTCATCAAAATATGTACCTTACTAAAACGTGCAAGCAAACATTTTTAAAATAAAATTTGAATTAGCATATGAGGTAATGTTACAAACTACACAAATATTTGTCTTCCCAGAGAAGATATTAGAGAAAATGAGCCGCCTGGAAAAAATATTATAAGTCGATCCTGTAGAGAACTAAGGAAGGTTGCATTCATTATTTTGGAGATCCTCGGGGTAAACGAGTCGATCATGATTATATTCTTATAACACCATTTGCTTTGAAGAACAAACCTCAAATCACCTGTAGAAACGTGTCTTTTTACTTCTAAACGTTTACCGAACAAGAGTGTTCCCTTGGTTTTCATTTGAGTTTAGATACAGACTATGGGTTGGCCAATCCAGGAAATTTAATCTTTGAAACCGCATAAGACGTTAGTGATGCGACGCCACAGATGGCAAAAAAGCTCTTGTGGCCATTTTATTCACAACCGTAACCGTGAATACACCGCGCATTCAAGTCGTTCACCTTAAATACCTTGCCACTAGCAACTCCATGCATCAGAACCGTCAGGAAAATTTTCAGTCAATTCCCACTGGAATGTCCGAAAGAGTCCACGTATGGTGAACTATGCTGCCTTTGCAAATGACTGAAGGAAACTGATTTCCTCGTCGTCTTTTGGTTCGACCGGTAGCATTGTTCAACTTTCTTTGAATTGGTCGTGTAGAAAGTTTAAGCACAGGCGTGTTCATTAGCACCGAATATTCGTTGTTGAGTTCAGCGACAGTCGGTTAGATTCTATGTTCTTCTCGTTTAGGTGGACTGTTGGTCGTCTTCGGCCAGTGCTGTTCAACAGTATTTGTTCAGTATTCTGAGGACAGCGGACAGTAACCTTGAGAATCGTTCACTGGTCTCTATTACGCCTAACTTCCTTTCTTCATCGTGGACTAGAGTAATCTGGTGTTGCATTTCATTTAACAACAAAGCTCCAAATAATCCCGTTTCGCTGAATGTACATATCTGAATCCACAAGAACCGCTAATTCGAACTTCCGAACTAAGTGCAGTACGATGTCGCGTGTACCGTCGGTGATGACAACTGTTTGCAAAATGTTACTTTTTATATCGTTGGTGCGATTCCGTTTTTGGGTATTATGTTTAAGCGGTCATTGTGGTACAGTAAAGCGGATGGACCTATACACATGTCATGTTTGTCCTCCCTTTGTTTCTAAAACAGTGACAGTGGCGAATTCATATGTTTGGATGCCAAAAGGTTTGACAAGAGATAAGATGATGATGAACAAAATATAAATGAATGTGTATCCCTCGTGATATGATACGGCTTGTGTTGTTACTCTATCCTTTTCTTTCCTTTCTCTCCACCCTACCCTTAGAACTACTTTGCGAGGTAGTGACATAAACTTATATCCAAAATGTCAAGAATAGCACATGACTACCGCACGTGGCTGAGCAAACAGCAAATTATTTTTAGTTCATTCGTTAGAAATATATACAAGATTAAACATACCCAACACAACTAGCTGTAATCTCATTCAATCTTGATCAGAATTATCTGAAAACAACTTTATGTTTTTTCGTACAGATTATGCAAAGGTAATAATTTCACGTAGTGCGTTTGTGACACTTGCTCACTACCCATACTCACTGACTGTTCTATCTGTTCTCTTGATGCTTCAAATAGAGACAATTGGTCAGAAGCTTGAAACCAACAACTCATTTATTGTGAGTTAAAACTCCAGTCATTTTGCCTTCCGCTTCTGGGCGGTACGTGATCCTTGGTTTGAAACTGAATAAAATTAATTGCCTGCAAAAACTACCATTGATTGATTAGCGGTGGCCATGGAAACGACAGGTTGGAAGAATGCTCGTACTTAGTGAGGTGTGAATAAATTTAACCTACGTCTGGTGACTTTGAGCACCACACAGCATTTCCAACAGATTTCAGTATTTTACGATTTATTTGCTTCTGAAGGCCAAATTCAGTAGCATTGTGGACGGATGTTAATTGGTTCGATTGTTAAAGTTGACGCCTAAAATCTATAAACTCCATTCGTGACAAACAATCAAGTTTGTATGATCCCCATTTCACTGTTATTTTTCTAGTCAATGTTCAACTAAAAAATCAATTATTTGCTCATGCATGTAAAAACACGAAGCACAACGTCTAACACAATTAATCAGTTGATTAACCGGAAATTGAAAAGTGTTCGCAGAGCAGAAAATTGGCGCGAATTGATTTTAGGATAGTACTGGGAAGCAACATTTGGATACAATCTTCACAGAGGTTAACGAGACATCTATTTCATTACACAGATGAACTAAGTCTTTTTCTAATGCACTCTGAAATTGTAATACTTTGCCATAAATATCCTGCCGTTGACGCTCTACGGGGTTTCCGATTCTCTTCAAGAGGGAAATATCACCATTTATAATACGCTTCTATTGTGATGAAGCCTATCGAATCCCCATGGGGTTTTCTGAATAGCATTGTGCTAGCAAGTATAACTAATACATAAGACATGATCCGAATAGATGTGATGCAAGTATAAACCCATTACATTTTAGATCATGAATGCATTCGGTTAACGTTTAAATAGCAAATGGTAAAATATGTGCTGTGAATTTCTGATATAAAAATCTGTTGTCCACAGACCACTCATTATTGCAGGCTCAAGTCAATTTGGAGGTGAATCTTCCTGAATTTATTGACGAGCTTTAGACATAGTTTTAGTTGATGAGGTAAATCCTTTCCTTTCGTAGAGTATATAATAAACGTGATCATCTACTGGAACTTTCTAAATTCAACCTATTTTCTATACTGAAAGTAGCATTTGGAACGAACAATCCAGTTGGCCCGATGCTCTGCTCAGACTAGTCAGTATTCTATATGTTTATGAGGCAGTAAGCGCAAGGGACTTTGCTCCTAGTGAGTTAGGTGTGGTGTAACATGATGAAGGTTAGAAATTCACTGAAAAGTACCTTGTAGTTTAGGAATTCTATCATTTGGGAGGTAGATAAAAATGCATCCGTAGAGCATTAGATTTCCTTTTATCATTCCAAGATAAAGCTTCTGCCTCTCATATCTCCTTGTTGTACAATCTGAAACAAGACTTTCTAAGAATTTACTGAAGAGGTTTCATGTCTGCCTGACAATCAAGCCCATTTTTTTCAACTTCAACGGCACAGACTAGAATTTTCTTCTTTTTCGCAAATTCTCATAACTATATTCTTAATGACAACAACAGTAACAAATTACGGGTAACTGGTTTTGAAACACGGCACTCTAGTGAACCCTATTCTCTAGACTAGCGGCGAGATGTTATATTTACTGTCTATCACGTTAAACACGTCTCTCAAGTGATCAGTGGACATAAAAATGGTTTGTTAAAGGTCGGTCGGAGGGATTCAAACACCGTAATCACTAAACGGTTTTAGAATTTGAAAACTGATTTCAGAAGAGCCACGCTGCGTAGTTTATTTCATTACGAGCTTAAATATATCTTCTTAAATGCCGACCACAGACAGTTACATTGATCAAGACAAAACCAAACGAGACTAAGTTATAATGAACGTCAGTCAACCATTTGTGCAAATCTTTCAACATTACGGGAGCAGTTGGTGTAACAATCTGTTTATTTTAATGCAAGGAGTTGACTATTGTTTCGTGGTAACAAGTGCATCAGTATAAAACTAGTTTAGCTCATTCAAAATGACCGCCAGCTGATTTAACTTTAATTGTTTAAACGCTCCTGAAGCTCGATGCGTATCACAATTATATATATACCTATAAAAATTGGACACTGTGATGTCAAAGATTCCGCAATACTACAGATGGACTTATGATTGTGGAATGCATGATAGGCTACCCTATCCCCAAAATACGCAATATAAAAAGCTTATCATCAGAGGAAAGATAGTTCTGTAAAACTAAGTGTATAACACAACTTGAAACCTAATGGCCACACTACCGCTAATTCTGAAGTTGTGCAAGCATTCAAGTGTAGCTAAATCAAAGAAGTAACAAAATTCTTTGTTCTTAAGTCTAACCATTTCTTGCCGCTACGTTACCTGGATTAGGTACAAAATGAACGACTGCAAAGCTAGGGCGAATCTAAATATTGCAACGCCGCCGAATGGCACGTCACAGTATCTCTAGAAGTACGGCTGTAAATGCCGGTGGATGCACGTGTTCTAAATATGTCTGAAGAATTTTTGTACACACAACTAAAGATTTCTATCCAGTAGGCCCAGAAAGAAATGGGCTTCAAATGGAATAGACGAATCACATTTGACTAAAGTCAGGTCCTCGTTAAAATAAGTTTTTAACCCAGGTTTGACAGCAAATTTTAAACCTGAATTTTGTCAAATTGGCCTCTCGTGAAGATTGTTGTGTGCAGTTACACAGGTATCATAGTGATTATGTAGCTGTTATGATTTTACACCAGAATTTAGCCAGAAGGTAAATTTTGTGAGAGCATTAAGAAGCGTTTCCGCCAGATCAACTGTTTATCATTGGTTCGATCAGCATTTGACCTGAGATGAAGAAAAATATCGCGTTTTAGTCTATTACGCAAGTTGACGAAAGAAAGGACCTGCAACTGATATCAGAAACCCCGTTTTCGCGTGAGGTGAAAAGTTAGTGCGCTTGACCGTGTTACGTAACCTCTGGTTCCCTAGGACACCAGAGTGGCTGCATCGTCAAAATTCACGCATCGGGACAACAAAATGTCTATTCATAGTGGTGCGTCTGACAATAAAACCAGCAACAGTCAACACCATGTTTCTGTATACATTTCCATAAGCCATCAGGTGACTGGGAATAACCAGTAGGTAGATATAACTGATTCCACATGCAGGGACTTCCAGTCAAAATGTAACAGTAGATAAAAAGTGGTGAGCCCATCCACTGTATGGGAATATTTAAGGATTAGGAGAGAATGATTCCTCTGCCAGCCGATTATACGGTGGGCATATTTAATGAGAACACTAAAGGATTGTGTTTCGTACTTTTCCGAGTTTTAGTCCCAGCAGTGTAGCATCAATATCTACTGTGCTGATGTTATTTATCTCAGCTTTGTTCTAACGAGCTGCGTTCACACCGAGCCTGACGAACGAGGTTGGTGTTGATACTTATTACTGTTTTTTCCGCATAATCAAGTCCACGTAGTTTTCTCAATAAGTCCTTGTCTACGCAATCATGCTGCACATTAGGTGTGATACAGCAATGTTGAAATCTGTCAACAAGGCTTTCTGGTATACCACAGATACTACAGCAGAAACTGAGTAGTCAGCTCGGCTATCTCATGATTTTCGGAACTCAAGTCTTCAAATGACCGTATAAAAGCCGGTCAACGTGCACCTCTTTAGAAAGATATGATCCGGATAGAGCAGCTTACGATTGAGAACCAAGAAACGAGCCAATTTTTGAAGACTATGATTGTTCATTTTATTAAAGGACCCGTCTAATCAGGCCATGCCAGCTTTCCGCTTGTTTTTCACCGCAACATCCTAACCGCATACTGAGATGTAATTCTTTCTTTTGACGGGGTGACACGTGCAGTTTCTGAACACCTTTTGTAGAATTGAACGATGAGTGTAGATAGGTTCTTCTCTCATAGTTCGCGTAAAACGGGGATGGCGGCGGTTAAATAATTTACTTTCCAGTCCGGATTTGAATGTAATTAATCAAGATATCCCATGGTATCCGTAGCCACCGTCAAACTCACTGAAGGATTGCATGGTCCAAAGCCTGTCACTAACATAATGTATACTCCCACTTCCATACCGTTTACGCGCCAATTTGTACGAATATGCGCCGACAAGCCAGTGTTGAATTTACCCACCTGGACAAAAGCCGCATATGTTTACTCCGCCAACCTATTTTGGTTACCAACAGACGCTGGCATGAAGACAAGATGGAAATGTTAGTTTTATCCTCGATCTTCACGAACTACCTAGAACCAGATAAGGTGGTTGGCACTATCTACAATTATTGGACCCAGCCGGTCAAGGTTCACACTGAGACTAACTAGTCGATAGACCAACATGTGTTTCGGAGCGCTGACAGCTACTATTGTATTCCCGGAATTTTTGAAATTAATAGCGACCGGCTGTGCAGCTTGGAGGTCTCCTGAAAGTTGGAATATTAAGGGGTGCCAACCACATTCCGTCTTGCGTAGTGAGTATCCATGCAAGGGATACCATATTCTTCGTTTTAATGTATCAATAATAACAATCATCTACATACATCAATATCAAACTGTTATAAAAAAGATAAGAAGCCACCTGTCTGAAAGTGACCTGTTGGTGCGCATACTTGGAATTTGGATCAGATAGCGTTGACCTCACTCCGGACAACTTCAAATGTTTGGAGTCATTGACGCAACAAATGATTGAAGTGACAGTCACCACACAAACAGGCTTGGATTTTCTATCTTTGAAACCGGTAAGATTTGCTGAATTGATTTGAACCCAGTTGATCAAAGACAAACCCCTTTCAAGTTTGATCATGAAATATTTCTTTGTTGTTGTTTCTTCCTTTCTGAGAATGCGACAACAAAGGGATATTGCATTGAATTAATCAGGTCAGTCTCATCCTGGCCAAAAATTTATTCATCATAAGTGTTAAACGATTATTAAATACGTAGTCCTCATAGTGAATTGTAAAGGCTGAACATCATCAGAGCCACTTTCGCTAAAATACATTTGTTAGCCTAAATTGAATTGATCACCATATGCAGACAGAAGTAAACCCGGAAATTTCTGACGAGTTGTTCGAAAACTCTGGATAATGTGACTGTTTCTTAGATGTTCATGATTCTATGTTACACGCTTCCCCAGGAAAAAGAAATTAACTGGGGGGTCATTACAACAACTACTGCTGTAACTCTTGTTTGGAAATGTCTTTGCTTGAAATGGACAGAATTATAGCTTTGTGGGAACTGCTCAATATAATTGCTGTATACCAAACATTATATTTTCATCTTGTGAGAACAGTCTATTGAAAAACGTGTACATGGGTCCCAGCGAGATTATCTCTAGTGTTCGCGGGATTAAAAAACTCATCAAAGAAGGTGTGATGTCGAAAAACCGTCGGTTGTAGCTTGTTAGGATGACTATGCTTCCACTCTACGACGGTGTGTATAGTTCGCACATTCGTTAAAGAGGTAATTAATTGACAGCTTGGGCTACACGCCCCATGGAATAGCTTGAGGGTTAGTTTACGGTGGATTTTACCAACTCAGTTCTACAAAATATTTCGTCATGCAAACTCACACCCAACCTCGTGAGATGCGCATAGTGTCACTTTGTTGAGGAATCAAAATCGCACGTTTTAAGAGAAACAAATAACATTAAGAAAATAATTCCCCATTCGATCTGTTAGACGGGTGATTCGTTAACGTACATACAACAGTCGTATTCCATTGGTTTTGTTATTAATAATATTTAATTTATTTTGTGTTTAACTTATGGACGTTTTTCATCAAGGTTGACTTCCGATACACTTCGCCTCTTTCAACCACGTCAATGCTTTCCTCACCGATGTTATCGGACAACTAACGCGTGCCCAGAAATTTAAGGTAACCCGAGAACAAAAACTAACACAAGACAGCGATCGTAATCGCACGGACGAATGTATTTTGACCAGCATTGAAATAAGTCCTTTGAAAATTTGGCATACGAATTTGCGCATTCACCATTAGGTTGTAAGCACAGGTGAGCTTCATTGTTCCTCTACTGATATAAGGTCAGTTTGAGTGAAGAGTCAGTTAGCCTTGACAAGTCAATGAAAATAGTTGTTGTTTGTCGTTCTAATGAAATACACTTCGGTAGTACGATATAGTGGTTAACGCATCAAACTACAAGAACAGTAGCACACAAAGACATGGTTATAATTGGCTACAGACTGTGTGGCTGTTCCGGAAACGACTACACTTGACAATAGAATCCAACTTACATCAGTGTGCTTCAGTGATTCTCGCAGCGTCCACGGCATTATATGTCGGTAAACCGTCTTAAATGAAACGACCAAACGGAGCACATTATGACCGGCTTCAAACCCAGACTGAGAAAACCTAAATAGACGGAGGGTTTTAAGGAAATTTTTTTGTTAAGGAAACGTTCAAGTCAACGCTGGAACCGTAGGCTACTGGCTTGTTTACATGCATAAGATTGGCGCAGTCCCATGTCTACTGCAAGAAGCAACATGAGCATACTTACTTTTAATGAACTCGATAACCGTTTTGCAGTGCCGTTGCCTAACTTTAGATAAACTATTGTTCTTTCTGCGGCATTTGCCGGGTGATTCGAAGTCTAATCATCACTACTCGCACGTTATAACAACAGCCCCAGGCGTCTTCGACTGACCTAAACTCATATTAGACTTCGGTTTACTGTACAAATTAGATATTAGCCTGTCCAAGCAAGGTGAAAACATTGCAGCCTTGGTTGTTCATTTGACCTGTCCTGTTTTCAGTGCTTAAATTAGCTAAGTTCATTAAGCCGAATCGACGGCATTCTCTCTTCCTGAGGAATTGAGCCCAGTTTAATCACAGACAGTGTTTTACATATAGGAGAGGTTAGTTCTTCAAGATTATTTTTCAGGTACAAAGCATTTTCTTACTTCGTTCAAGTGCTTGTCGGACAAGTGCCCTAAGATTTACTTCAATGAATTTGACACAAATATTAAACATCAAGATCTCTGGCTTATTTCATATATTTGTTACCAGGCTGCCTAATGGCTGGCTAATTTTAGTACTAACAATTACCTTGGCAAACGTGATAGGTTAGAAGATTGCGGAAAGCCTGGACTGCAATCGAACCAACGACAGAGAAAACATGTCTAAATGCTGCAAATGCTTTACTAGCTGAGCTAGAAAGCTATGCTTGAGGATCGCAGAATTTGGATTTGAACTCAATCACCCACCCAATGCCACCGTCTCAATGTGGACTCCGTCAAATGATCCAGCAGAATTTCTAAATCATTTCGCACTGCAATCCACCGATTATGCTCACGAGCATATGGTGCTTCCAGATATGTTGTATCTGTTGCTGGTTCGAGCCTGGAGGAAGTGCAAGTTTTTGCAGTTGAGTTTTTTCAGACTGGTTAATTGTATTTTTAGTTAATTTTGGTCTAATTTGGATATGTGCCAGTCTCAACTTGAATTCAATGCCAAATTCCGTCAAAACCACCGTTTTACATACAAGTTTGTGATCAGTGACTATGTTCTATTGAATGAGTAGCGTCATCGGCCACATGACCTAAAATGGGCTATTTCGAGCACTGCTGTATTACACCGTTGGTTTCACGGCAAACAATTTGCGGATAACAGCTGACCACAAAGCTGTCTAAGTAACTTGTAGCACATTATCTCTTTTAGACGGCAGTGATAAAACTAGTGTTTTCTTAAGAACTGCAGGTTGTGATCACATTGCATACTGATCGTACTGAATATACCTATCACTACTTTCCGATAACATTTTGTCAAATAACGTTTACCTAGTTGTCGTAATTTATCATCCAAAGGCAAGGTCACGAGCCGAACTGAACAGTCTGTGCATCCCTACAAGAATAAGCAGAAAATTTAAAACTTTCAAAAATTTCATGTTTTGGTGGCAGTCGGAAGTATTAAACTTCGTAAGTATGTTTTGTTGTAGATAATTACATAAAATTGACGTTTTTATGGTAAACATGAATGGAAGTGCAGCGGAATCTGGTCGATTTGTAGATCTTTTCAAACACGGATCCCATCAAACATGTCGCTTAACAGAATAAACGGGCTGTAGGCTTGACGTCTACCACATGCCACAGAAAAATGTGAAGTAACCGATGGTTAGTTTTTGACCGCTGATGCGCAAGTTGAGTGATCCTGAATAAGGCTTGCGAAAAACGTTAGTCCCTTTGGGCTTGCCCTGAATCAATAGTTGGACAGCGACCGTAAATAATGTGGCAATATTTTTATGAAATTTATTTTTCCACCGCTAAGCTCTCAGTAATGTGGATGAGTTGACTTTTAGAGTTGGATAGAAGGGGTAAAGTTTTAACTGGTAACCCTGAAATGCATTTTGGGTGGGATATATTTTTAGTCGCGACGCATCTTAGTAGTTAAGTATCTGCGTATATAGGTTTCAAGCCTCTGTCATGAAGTAGTGACTCCAGTGACTTGTGATTTGTGTGATTTTGAATGTGCCTTAAAGGTCCGAATTTAATTACATCGTAAACAAACTTCAGTTAGCAATACAATCTTTTAATATGGCCTCGTAACGAGCAGATACGCAGCCCTACCCAAATAGATGTTGGTCGTAGGACTCTGTTCATCTCTACAGTGTCTTATCCAGTCAGTTACGCAGTACTCAAAAAAGATTTTCTGACGAGTTCAGCAGCAGTTGGCCTGATGTTTGCGTTAATAATGCGCTAGTTAATTTGATCTTAACAGTATACGGACTCATTTGGTTGAAGTAACTTTGACATACACAGATTTAGACATGTTGTGTGAGCTGCGTAGTAGAAACAGCCATAACATCGTCTGTGGCTGAAATTAACGAACAAATTTTCAAGTTCGAGTATACACAAATTTGAAACTCACGTCCGTTGTTTTGCTGTCATGCGATTTCCCAGTAATTTTTCCTACCCTCACACTAATTCATTGAGACGCCCTGACTCAGTGCTGTATACATTCGGTTATGACACGTGGTACAACGATGATGCTGGCTCCAAACCGCACAGCTATGACGGTTCTTATCCAGACTTGGATGGCCAGACAATCTCTATTTCACCTTAACCCTAAGTTGTCATATGACTTACGAAACAAGCGGTGTATCTGAAAAGTGCAGAATATTACAAATCATCACAGGCAAATCAGCATTACAACAGTTTATGTTTAACGTGGTTTAAACCTCCCAACTTTGAAGTTTGTGCGCATAAACCAAACTAAAATAAGTCATGTAGTGTTCATGTAGTGTTCCACGGTTAATAAAATATAGCATTCGTATTCCTTGTCTTAGTGGCTAGTTGCCGATTTTATCAAACGCCCTGTTGAAACAACTGAAAAATAATTTCAGTATGAAACATATACTCAATTTGTTTTGATAAAATCCGCTCCTTGAAATGCATACTGAGGCATTGCATTAAACTGTTCAGAATCTGTTAACGTTTTTACAATTCCATGTCATTCATATGTATATCTTGTAAAGTTACCCAACCTGGTACTGTGACAATTGTGGAAAATATAAAGGGATGTGCAAGGGGTGTTAACATCAGCAGGGAGTTGTTGGTACATTACCAAGTATTGAGTGCCCGGAATTGCAATCACCAGGGCTAAGTATTGGTAGAGAAAATTGATGCTTTGGCTTGACTAGTAGACCGGAGAGGTTGAGACAATGGTAAGGCCGAATTAACAATTAGCCCACTCGCATAATACTGCCCACTAGGTTAGATGTCTTATGTGCGATAACACTGTGAGCCAGTAAACTTGAAATAACAGGTTCTGTTCAGTGATATTTGGGAAGACCGCTAGCTTCATTGATACCAACTTAATGACACTATTTTACTTTCTGTTTAGCAGACGCATATAATGTTCTTCATAGTTTATACTGAAGGTCATGATGAGCCTGTGTGTTAATCCATTACGAGTTTTGTGCCGGCATTTTGTCACTGGTTCATGTAAGTACTTCAGACGGTTAACTCTAGCCTCACTCCCGCTAGCTTGGTTGAGCTTTTATTCTGAGGTCAAAGGTCCAAAGCCTGCATGGTTAAGTGTATGTTAACTTCTAGTGTGTTACATTAAAAGTTGCACAGTAATATTGTGAACATGTAACGTAGTCTCAACACATGTATTTTAGTACATGAAAAGCACATGAAATGAGCCATACTGTTTTAGCATGCTCGCGTGATATAAGAAAGCTGTTTTTGCCAGTTACGCCTACTCATTATCGCATTCCACATTCATGCGAATGTTACATTGTTTTAGTTGATTGATCATTTTTGTCATTTGGTCAAAAAGTCAAACTGACATTACGATAAGCATCGCACCCAGTAGAATGTTGTACTTTCATATTTTCAACTGTTGCTTTCATTATATATAAGGACAATCATTTATAACCAGCTACGTATCTGGACGACTTAGCATTACCTAAATTTTGATTATTCATGTGTTTAACAGAAAACCGTTGATTCACAGGAAAATAGTTGACGTTTTCAAATCCGGGGCATGAAGAGCATTAATATTTTATTATACATCTACACGTTGATACCATTGCAAGAATTGTCAGGAGCGTTGTTACGACTGAGCTGTATTTAGTATCTGCTGGTGAGACTTGTTATAATCAAAACATTTAATTACCCACAACTGGATTGTTGAAAAGTCTGTAAATCAATTAGATTATGCCCGCTGGTTATGTCACTGATGTGTCAGTGAACACAAACACTATAAATCACTGGTAATCATATGAGCACCCCAAATAATTATATAAAAGAGCACTGAGCGATTCTACTGGGAATAATACGAGATGATCATACAATATCGGTTGTGGGGTTGACATTCTGAAAACAATTTTATTTTGGGCATATCGGGCCTTACAAAGAAGTCAACATGTCAGGTAGCCTACAATAAAACAATGCACCGGACTCGAGTTTCGCCCCTATCATAGTTCATCAGCAGTGCATATCCTCCTCCCGGTCAGGGTTTGCCTATCTTTCCTTGCGATTCTAGGTATATTGAATCAGAAACAGTGATGACAACCTAATGCTAAGCTTGACCGAATAATCACATTCAGATGATCGATCACAATTTTGTGGGATTAGTTTTCAGCTTGCTATTTTATTTCGAAATGAGACTGGCCGGAATCAATTTGTTCGAACTAATCAATAATTCCTTGAGCAAGACCTCCCAGTAATGTTGCAATTGCCGTCTTCATTGAATTTTTCGGGGTTTTGATTAATTCAGATTAAACATCACCCACACTTGATTGCAGTTTTCTGTTAATGACACCAACTGAAACGTTCATGATTCAAAGTAAGCACGGTGGAGAGTAAAAATGTTTGTTTTAGTGCAAAACCACGCGACTTTGTAGTCTTTAAGCCGTCTAAATACAGCTCTGTATCTGACATATATATATTAATATCAAAGGCAAGTTGGATTTGGTTCACTTTCTACCACTTGAAACTTCCATTGTTTATTGTGTGAGATGAAGTTATTTACTGACCTTCGGGTAGTTCACTCCGGTTGATTTTATCTGCATTAATTAGTTGATTCCACTTGTTGTATTGGTTTCATTTTATACCGTTTTTTTATTGTTCATGCTAACTGCCACGACTATCGTGGCAGAACATGTGCCACCACAATATATACAGTAGCAGGGGGCTTAACACACAAGGAAGGACTGTTGTTGTTTTTGAAGAACGATATTTTTGGAATAAAGGTCAACATGATTTTGGTAGTAAAGAAACACCGTTGTGTAACAGCTACCTTCGTACACTCGTCCAGTTTCTAAAGAAGTCCATTGGATGATTCAGAGTTTGTGCTTGGTTGACGTTCGTATACTCTACTGATAGCCGCTCAACGTATTTGTTTTATAGGCCCCTATTGTCAAGTAATCACAGATCAGTCCTCAAGCTAAGTGAAAGTGTTGAAATATATTTGTCAAATGATTAACTGTTATTAATGCAATGAATGAATATTCATGAACACAGTGTTCCTGAAAATAGTGCATCTCAAGTTACTTCAGTCTGCGTCAGCAGAAAATCCGGACTTATTTATGGTATCTTTGCATTTTGCGCCTTTATTGAGTACGAGTCGTGGCTGGCGAAGATCGTTCTGCATAATTAGATTACTTGGTTGACAAGCTAACGAGGTTTATTGCGCACTCACTGAAGTGGTGTGATCGTCACACAAATGCAATAATCTGATTGTGCAAGCTAGTTACATGCTTTTCAAAATGCCACGCCAAGCAAATGCGGAAGAGAGAACGAAGATGGAGATATGTCAACAATGGCAATAAATCGATGAAAATATAAAGCACATTAATGCTCATTGAGAAACATGTGCCTCAATTTGTACGGTAGAACCACTACAGATGTTGCGAAATGTCGATAATTTGTTTAATCGATCCGGTTGATTTCTTACAGTATTGAATTCAGGCAGTTAATTACGGTGCGAATTGCTGACGGTAAAAAGGGTAAGGTGAAACTTCACAAAACGCTTATCGAGCAACAGATAGGACTTGATTCACTTGAACTGAAGCATACAGAGGAAAAGGGTAGTCAAATTTGCAGTAATTATAGGCAGATGCACAAGATCTATGATTTCCAGAACCAGTACTTATGACAGTGGGATCCAACTCATTTGTTTGAGCACTACTGAACCTCGCAGCAGTAATGGCACTGAACACGCTGAAATGTTGTCAAAGCGTCTAATGTGGACAGACGGTTTCAGTCGTATGCTGATAAAATCTACACAGATGAAAGACTGATAGAAGTATGTTGTCAGGACAGCTTGCTAGCCAGTATTCCAGCTGGTGACATCTGATTGCTCCACAATGAGTCGACCACACTTCGATGTGTACAAACGACGATTATTTTAACAAGTTTTGCAATGTGAAGAGTACTTTATACTTTCAGCTGACTACTACTTTTAAAACAGAGTTTAAGCAGTTTAAATTTGTGGAATATTTACCTTCTAATGAAACTGTTCTTACCGTTGCTTCTTTGGAATGCCGTTGATTTTAAGTCCATTTTGTAAACAATTTTTTCGTTACATTTGAGAAAACGTCGGCCAGTTTTGAACCGAGGGAATCGCACAGAACAACACTAACTTGGCCAAAATGAGGCTGTTCATATTCAAGTCGAATGTCTTTTGGAAGTAGAAGACTAAGTTCCTTAAGTTATAAACGATAACTTGGGATAGAATTATTTTGAGACAGCGTATAATCGTATAAAATGCCGATACATCTCCAGCTGGCTACCGAATATCACGATGTGAACAACCAGCATGCCTGACTTAAAACAGAACAATCCATCATCCTGGGCGGGGAAACATCATCTGGTGACACTCAGTCATTCAATCATTCTTACTTACCTTTATTTATCAGGCATTGAGAACCAGAGTTGCGGACGCAGATATAAAACACTGTACTCATCTCTTGTCTGACAGTAACATTTTGACTTATAACACTTCCTCCATTCGACGGTTCGCCTTTCGCATCATATTCCAGTGTTTTTAAACTGATTGGTTCACATAAGTTGCTGAAAAGATTGAGCAAACAATCGAAATCCGGCATTAAATATTTTTGTGCTCTCCTGATGCATCGAACTAAATAGATCCACTGATTCATAATGAATGATTCGACCAATTGGTCGTGTGAAGTAAGATAAAAAATAGGTGATCTCTGTTGTTGACGTTTCCAGTTAGAGCTATACTTGACGAAATTGACAGTTCTCTTATAAGGTTTTGGATCTTTTATGAGCAGACCATCGAAAACGGATAAGTTATGAAGTATTTGGGGCTTTCTTGTTACAACCACTTGGCTTTGGACTAATCAGACATAATCAATGGAACTGTATGTAAAACGATTAGATGTTCGTCCGACCATCATAATGAAACGCTTGCTGGTAACTTCCTATCTTCAATCTTTACGTGCCATGGATAAGTTTTAACGACTTTAAAACTACCGTTAATCTCTTTCTTAAATCGACATCTTACAACGGATTGAAAATTGCAATCAGTTTGTCACAAGCGTTCTCTGTTTTTTTCCTTCACCCCCTTCAAAATATTCATCTTTTATTTTTTCATTAAAAACGTCAGAGTAGCGCACTACGACCTTGAAGAAATAGTGTGTTCACCAAGACATGTTGATGATCTTTCCCTTTAAGGGTTTTTTCAAGTTTAATTGACTGACCAGTTAATATTTTGTTTACTCTCTTCAGTCACGAACGTAAAACAATGGAACATGTGGGATGTGCGGATAGCAAAAACAGTAGAAACAATCAACGATTGTGTTTACACAAAACATGGACTGTTATCAGTTCCACGGCAGACAAATTGAGTTATCAGTTTATGCACACACATGACCGGACGGCGAGTAGTGATTAACGTAGCTTCGGAGACGGCAAGTAACTTCGGGTTCCCATTAGGCAACAACACTTGGACTGAATTGGATGACCAGTGTCAAGTTGTGATCTTCCAAACTCTAAACAGTACACGTAGCGGTGTTTCAGAGTAGAACAGTGTGCTATATTTCGCAATTTCAGTTTCCTATTTCGCATCCTTATGTCTCACACTGTCTACAACTGAAGGAATTTTTTCTGGATCAAAGGACGCATCATTATATCTGTATCCACTGTCGTGTGTAGCAAGTTTACATGCCGTTAGTGACAGACTTACGAGGGATGAAGTTCTACGGCACTCAGATTAAATTAACGAGCACAATACAAAAGGGAAGAAGAACGTTATATTGCTTTTGACCTAAGTAATTCGCCAGCGATCCTGTAAAACCTATTCCCTGTTCGCTAAAGAGTGATTATCATCCGCATCCAAAATCATGGTTTGTTTGTTATCAGTAGGTAGCAGATAAACTTGTTTTGTATGCCTCCTATCTGAAAACATGCATAAGTGAACAAACACAAATTTCAAGGCTGATAACATATGTGAAATGATTTCATCAGTTGTTTTGTGTACTGTTGATGCTTGACGGTGTCACACGAACATGAATGCACACAAGACCGATCGTTCAATCAACGGCGAGAACTAGATGCACACAGACTTACACAACGCACATAAAACAAACTTAAATAAGCATTGCGTAAATTAGAAGTTCTCTATATTTATTAAGGATACGCTGCTTTTTTAGTTAACCTCAGCTGTAAGCACAAAAACTGTATAGCAAATAATTGCGTCTTATTTTTGCAATTGTTTTATTTCGCATAATTTTAGTTCTGCATGTCAGTCTATAGATATTATCGTGAGAAACGAATCTGTCTCCCAGCTGTTTACAAGAAACACAATGCTTGAGTTGGTCAGTAGTGGAACTTGTTTAAGAATAACATTCAACCAGTTCACGTATGAATGTTCAAGTTGATATACCATTTTTGTGGGCTTTACTTCTAGAACCGAATTTGTGCCCACAGCAGTCTTGTAAGTTTCACATCCCCATTTACTGCATTGTTCTGCAGTAAGGTTTTCAAGAATTGTGACTATACATTTTATTCATACTATCTGAATTTTAAACAGTTATCTGTCGTTTCTGGTGTTTCGGATCATACTCCCACTGACTTCCTTTTCTTTAGACTATTTGTGGAAATGTTTTTGCTTCTGAACATTTTATTCCGATTTTTATAAGGTATGTCCACTTTCTCATTCATGTAACGTTTTACATCTGCATCTGTCCAAAACCAAGGTAATCCTTTAATCTGCTTGTGTATTCAGAAGACTCTCATGTGTTTCATAACACCGCTGACTGTAAACCATATGACGGCGTTTACACCTGGAAAACAGCTCTTCCAATGGTAATACTCTGCATGCAGATAAAAGAATACGAAACGAGAAGGATTTATCTTAGAAAGATCACAAGCAACACTAGGTTATAATGTTCAATTCGACTATCATTTTATTTGCTGAAATCGCTCTTTAGATCGGAACAAAACGAAAAAGCAGGTTGTCTCCACATAAATTAACATAATTTTTAGATTTGTTTTTGTTATATTAAAAGGTAGGAGCGATTTCTTTTCCAATCTCCCAAAAATAAAGTTTCAGATGCAACATTTCTTAACTAAACAAACATCACATTTTGTTTTTAACTGACAAACGCCAAGTATTCTTATTTATTCAGAATTAGTTTGATTCCATGCATCATAATATCCACTATTATGGCTCTGTTATAAAGTACGTCCGTTTCGCTGGCAATCGTAAAAAGTAAATTATTCATGCTAAGAGGTTAAAGATTTTCATATAAACTCTTTAAACTAAACATTCAAATGAATTCAAGAAACATATGGCAAAACAAACCTGGCAGTTTTTTCTTTCAACCTGCGCGTGCAAAGTCTATTGCAAAAATAGGCTTTTCAAGTTTAATCAATGGTTATGAGACTGTTCAAGAAATCCAGCAAAATCCACGGTCATCTACTTACAAAAGACGCATCGCAAGTATGAGTAAACGAAGCAGACGGATACATTTTTTTAGTGTGAAATAATTATACCACTATGTAGTTTATAATTAGCCCTTTCCATACGACTTTTACGGCCTAAGGAAATCTGAAAGGAATGTCTCAATATACATTGATTATTATGTCATGAATAGGTTCGTCGAACACAATGGTTTTCTAAACACTGTTTTATTGACACATTGTTAAAGCACCACATGATGGAAGGCAAAACCTGGCGTTAAATGAAATTTTAACTGCAAGCCAATTTATGCCGACAAATGTGCTTACTGAAATGAGAAAATTTTCTGTTTCTATGAAAGTAAAACAATCAACCGGTTACGCTGATTTTTTACTGTTTTACGCGTATGCAGGATGTTTTCAGTATTGAAGAAAGAAAGCCGAATTTGAAAACCATTGATGAGATATGGTTTATTATTATGGACATAATTAGGATGCGTTTACTCTAAAAGACAATCTGCGGTTAGCAAACGCGGAACAAAGTTGACATAAGGATCCGAAGATAGGTCGTAGTGCTCACAGTAGAAAGTCAAAAATCTGCGAAATCATTCAACGTCTGTGTATGTGTCTACCCAATAATGTTACTAAGCGTAGGAATGATGGCAGCCACAACTTTAAAGTTGGGCAGTGAGATCCTGAGTGTGCACACTTAATTTGACTGAATTTTCGATTAAACACTGAGCCGTTCATTTACAACTGTGAAACTGATAACTTACTGTTTGCTCCTTAGTGATATAATGCTATAGCTCATTGTGGGGAACATGGAGAATTTTCTGCGTTAATTTTCCACGTACTTAAATGCTCTCCGTTTTTAACAAGTTGACATTTTGCTACCATTCTTCCTGGGCATTAGTTCACAACTGTTCTCATGACACTGTTAATTGCATATCTCTAAACTCTTGTCGCCAGACGTGTGTATTTCAAGCCATGGGTGAAGCATATTCTTCTTCGTAAGCATTTCTTAAAAATATCCGTTTAGCCATACAAAAACAAAATGAAGAAAATAGTACTCGGTTCATAAAATAATATGGAATATTTTACTGCGTATAGACGGACTGAGTTATCTAATTATTCAACCCAAAAACAGAATAACAAATGACAAAAACCTTAGCAATGATTGCCGACAATTTCACACAGATGGAGATATTTTTTTCTGGAGCCGAAATCGACCATCAGCGTTGATTAGTTGAAGTCAGGGAGCAAAGATTGTGATCAAGCACATGCTTGAGTTTTGAACTTTTGTTAAATAATTAAAAAACTCACACCATCGGAACTAATTAAAACTATTTATTCACTCAAAAATGATTCATCAAACCTATGTTGCTCACTTCGTTTCATTTCTGGAAAGGTCCTCATTTATAAATGGCATGCACAACTTAAACCATGAAACTTTTACACCGATATCAACGGCATCTATATAAACTAATTTTTAATGTTTATACTCATTACAACACAGTTCGAATTCATGCACGATATTTGATTTGAAAAAGTCTCGGGAAAAAACATCTACAATCACTTTAATTTAACTAATTGGAAATTCCCGTAAAAGCCAGAAAAACTAATTTTCCAGCAATACAGACCTGTTTTCAGTATGTTCTTACTTTAGACTGGTACAGAGATGCATCAAGTTAAGTGAGAGTAAAGAAGGTTATTGAGTGAGAATAGTTCGAGAGTAAGACATTTGAGAAAACCAAAATCAGGGCTTCCCTGCAATTATGTTCATTGACGTGGCAGGTTCAAGTAGCCATCATAAACTAAGGTGGTTTGGAGGAATGGGATCAAATTGTCGTTGAGGTTGGGTATATGCTTTTGGCCGTGGAAGTTGCAAGGTGCGAACGGACTATTTGTTTTTTTTTCATAATGTTCTTCACGCTGATCTGGTTGAAAATGCTGCATGGATTTAGATGATGTTTCAGCAATTGCAGCAGTTTGGCAGTCAAAATGTTTGCTGCAGTTGATATCAACTATGACTCGTATGCTTAAAGCAAATAATAGTTATCTGCGTCTATTTTCGTGTTGCCAAACACTTTTTACAAATTCAAAATTTTCTTTTCCTTCAAGGAAAGCGGATTAACTTTGAGATTGACATTGAACAATTTAGAGTCTCGTAATTGACGCTTTTATGTGTAATGTTATGGGGTAGACCTTGACAAAATGCAGTTTGTTAAATAATCCTAGAGCGGAATTTATTCTAATAATCTTGAGAAGGACTAACTTCATAATCTGAGTTGTCATTCACTTTGACAGGGAAATTTGAATTTGCTCAACATGTCAACAAGTCTAGCCTTCTAAACCATGTTTATCGAACTATCTATGTCACTTTTTTTCGAGAACAGTAAGTGGAGAATGAAATAAACGAGGTTTCAAATGTGAACAGGAGATGGTTACGAAAAGGTTTGAGATTTATTCTTCCACAAGCTTTAGTTGTGCACTGTGACACAGTGTCAAAGTGATGGATCGTTGTGCAGGCAATTTGGTAAGTAACGTGAAGGGTAGTTGGTCAACATTTGAGAACTCCTCATAAGACATAATTACTGACTAAAGGTAGCACATCACTCTACGGTACTTCAACATACTTTGTATACTCAACCAATTTTAACCGATAACAAAACAAACAAACAGAATATTGAACGTTCTGGCTATGTTTGCGTGACTTGCATAATTTTTGAAATTGAATTTACTAGGTTAGTAATTTTATTTTGAACTTTGTACAAATCATCCAAAGTTGCCACAACCATATTAATTCTTTTCGAACGTTGGCCGACATTTCCCTTTCATAAAAGTCCTCCGATATTAGTATTGGCACCTGATCATCTTCCCAAGCGCAGAACTGTTATTAAGGAGCGCTAGTCTAGTTGAAGTGAATTCTGTTAAATGAACCTCGCCGGGGTTTAAACAGCCGTTGAGCAGCTGCGAAATAGAAAGATTGCGTGTCAGCGTGGTTTGTCTGTGAAACGTTGAAAAATATCAGCCTGAATTCGGATCAGCTCATGCTTCGTCCGATTCAGATAGACATTGAACAAGATAAAATCTTGCAGTAGTTAAATGAAATTCTAGCTGTGCTTTCATTTTGAGAAATCAGAACTGGGACAACTGTCGGGGGATCGATCTGCCGTGTCGCGATGGAAACGCTTTGGGTAACATTCAACCCAGACAACCCAGTGTGTACAGGATGGAAAAGAATGTTTCTGATAAGCATTTTCGTAGTCGTTGCTAGCCAACTTCACAAAAAGTGTCATGAATAAGAACAGTCGTCAAATGATCTATTTCTGGAGTTCAAATAGGTATCTGATTCCCTGAGCCGCGAAACACTTCCAATGTTGCCGGATAAGTTTGCACGTCCAGGTAATTTTGTCAACTTAGTAAAATTTTATATTCGAACATGGCGGTGAAAGTGTAGTTATGAGGATCAAACTCTGATATTTTCAAAATGGCTACTAGTTTGAAACAGGGTTTTGCCTGGGCTCAATCCACTTTAGTCTATAGTTCACCATAAGACTGAGTTACATTTCAGAATTCGGAAGAAAGGTTGCATTTCTGTGTCACACAGATGATCACCTGCTAAGTATTTGACATAATGTTGCTCGAGTCTGCAACATGACTCGAAAAGAAAGAACTTCACAGACTGTCCGAAGCCTTTGTGTCCGCCTCAACGATTAGACGCTAACGGAGGTAATGATTTATCCTCTCAACTTTCTCCGACAAGAGAGTCTGTGTGTAAAACTGGAGTCCAAATAATTGAAGATTTTGCGGATGGCTACATAGATTTCTGGATGTTTGGCAGCAAATTAACGGGAAATATCTCAGTGAATCACGGAGAACCAGCTCGTGACGTAAATGCTGTCTCATGACTTGGCGAGTGGTATGCGCCGAAGAACTGTATCCTGGGCACGGAAACCGAGTTGCTCCTATACCACACAATGATGCCGTCCGAATGATTGCGTGGCATCAAAACCCGAATATTATGACAACAGTACCACAGTGCATCGGGTGCACCTTGGGTCTTCTGTGGTTGGGGGCGACTCCGGCACTTCAGATACCCAGCCAAGCAGACGTGAACACAAGGGAATCCGTGGTACCGTTTTGTAACTTACGACATCTTATGGTGGCTGTCAAACTAATCCGGATGCAGCTGTCGTACAGGCAACTTAAAACAGGTAAGTGGGAGCTTTGATACTCAGATATTATGGAGCTAATTTCTTTGCGTTGTAGTGGTAACTAGTGATCGCTTGAATGCGCAGCCTAGAATCAGACAATCTAGAGAAGCGCAATCTAGAGGGACGTCCAACAGTTTAGCGAGCAACAACTGCCACATCAAAGGGACTATATCTACCGTAGTTTACGGTGATGTGACTGCGTGGCATTGGGACCGCAAACTCTGTGGCCATCTCGAATTGGTAGGTCGTCAGCCTACTCAAAACAGACTATTAGCGATGGAACGGCATCCGGGTCAGGCAAAAACAGGTTAAATCGTTGGACGTTTATTCATCTATATCATTCACCGAGCCCCAATTTGCTGTTGAAAAACTTCAGTGCACTGCAAACTGGTTCTTATTTCCTTTTCTATTGCTATTCAGATAAACAAATTTGCACTGCTTCAGTTTTAGGCTTAGATTTTCAGTATCTTTCCTGTCGACCTCCGTATCATCATAGAAATTTTTCCGTTTTTTGTTCTCACCAGACAAGGGTTCCAGTTTTAAAATTAGCTGTTAACTGGCTAGCCAGCATACTAATGCTAATGTGGCATAATCATCCACACATCAATGCGGCACATTCAGCCGAGCACTGACAATGAACACGGTTTTAAGTGATTCATTTGAATGATGTTATTTCTGTATGACAGATATGAAAAACCAAGGGTATCAAGGAAACTCATTAACAGAAAACAGACTTGCAATTCGTGATAGAGACGGATGTGTAGACTACCACTAAATAGTTCTTGTTTGGAGCAAGATCTGATCTGTAATTATGATATCGAATTAGTTTACGCTATTTAATGTTGTGTGGAAAAACCGTCTGAATTACTACTAAGAGTCATACGAAGAAATGTTTTAAAAAATTGAACAGGGGATTTTCCTATTGTTTAGTGTGTGGCATTTGAGGTCAGTTAAAAGAAGTTGGTGAAGAAGGTGGGGAACAGAAACATCGAAAATTCATAGAAATGATATACCGGCAATTAAGCGGCAGTCCGTTGAAGGCTAAAACTTTCCAATGTCGAGCTATTTGATAGGTGCTTGATCACCGTAGAGTTTTCGGCGACGTAACGTTGTCGAGGGGTTCCTCAGATGAAACATAGAGGTGAGTTTAAAAGTAAGACACATATGTCGTTGGTAGCTGTGAAATTGTGAAAAGATTGTTCGCACTATAGCGAACGATATGGCATGTAATGTTTTCCACGCCAAACTCCTTGCGCTAATTTATGAAAAATATAATTCTGGAATGCGTGTTTTTGTTTAAGTCAAGAAATTGGTGACTGATAGCTTTTCTACGGAATAAGATTTCCACCAAATTTGTATAACAGATTTATTCATTACATCGGACACAACATTATACCTAATATTAGTTGCTGTTTATCCCGTCGTAAAAGTAGTTAAATCGTTAGACTAGCTGCATGAATGAATACTGATAATTCCCTTTCTGCAAGTGTATAGTTAACCACAGCCTCACAAGAGTATAAAGTATTTTTTTGTTCGGTTCGTATTAGTTGTATATAACTACTGTCGTGTCCGGTTGAACCAAACATCGACCCTATGAGCTCCGTTATTCCTCTCCTGTATGCACGCACCCATATAACAGCAAACACGAACTACTGAGGTAGAACTATTTACAGTGTTGTTCATCACAACATGATCCGTTATACAGACATCACAAAGGAAGTAAGAGTTGGATTACTCGTCCTTACTAATTTTTCCGCGTCTGTTTTGTCAGACAAGTTCATCAGCATTGCCAGCTGCTACTCGGATGACCTTCAAACAGCGTTATTTATTTTTGTATGGTGATGTAGAAGGCAATCCCTGATTGAATGAAGTTGATCGCAACAAACACATGCGTAGACTGCCAAGCGCCCTAGGGGAAATTTGAATGCAGCTACTGTCTGAAAACGAATATTAGCTGAGAAGGGGTAGAGACACGTTTACAAATTACAAAACAGAAGAGAATGGTTTTACTCCTGATCCCATTGATGCCATGTGAGCTGAATATAATTATCTAAAACTACTACAGTCGAATAACTGAGAAGCATAGTGACTAAAGTAATTTAGTGTTGATTTACAACCTTTGATGTGTTTGAGAAATATGCTAAGTCACTCAGAAATGCCATAACAAAATGTTAATTAACCTTGACGAATAACTGCTTAATAAAAAATTATGTTGAGCACAATTACGACGCGAGGAAAAGCTGGGAACTGGTGGACCAGTGGTTTGAATATAACTTAACTTAGATGTTACCCTTGTGATTGACTTATGTAACCCAACATATTTTCACTTAAAACACCACTCATTGTGACTGATGTTACTGTTATGTACCTTTCACGCTTAGTGCATTCAAAACCATCAAGTGTGTGGAACAGTAATTTTGGATATGATAGATATCGTGGGATATTCACAGTTGAAGAAGTTTGACTTTACAAATTTAAGCAATCACACAGACAGTATACCGTACACATAGTTACACTTACATCGCGAAATCCAAATAAAAGATTACATATTTTTTAAAGATACGCAATGCACAATATTAACATCCTTTACGGGAAAGTACTAATGTAGCATGAAAACTGGACAGACTGTCCGCTGTATTCATATTTTTCGGGATTACCGTTAACAAATGCTGCAAACTTGATAAAAGATAATTTGCTCACAAAACATAACCACGCTACCAAGAATGAATGGTTTAAATACCAAACTAGTTAACCCGAACATAGGCAACCACTTGGTTATCGATATTATCCACACACAGTGTACATTTGGGATAGTTTGTTCATGTAATCTGAAATAGTTTGTGATGGATGACAGCCACCTAGAAGGGGGCACATTCATTTGAACTTCATTAAAACCCAGAAAGCATTATGCATTTCAAGAAGACCACATTGAAATAACCAAATTTATGTAGGTGAGAATAACCTTCATCTACATAACACGGTGTCAACATCTACATGACTACATTAACTATAATTTTGCTACCAGGTATGACTTAAATTAACTGTATAAAATTTCCCCAACTTTAGCCACCCTACGCATTTGTAGTTTGAGTAAACTATTATGCGCACAAAAGCGCTTTGTTCAGGGGCTGAAATTGTCATGGCCAACCACTCACACCACGACCGATCAAACCGTCATGGTTCCAGTGGCGTCATAATGGTGACGTAATCGTACCAAAAAGTTGTTTCCGTGTGTGCTGATGACGTGTCTGACCTCACACAAACTAGCTATCTGTTTTCTCTCGTTTTGCCCTGACAACTCCGTTTCATATAAATTGTTATATAATTAGCCTGATGAGGAATAACCGAAAACGAGCTTATTCGCTATACTGTTGTTTTCTGATGGCTACCCTGACGATTTTTAACCATAGTAAAAGGTCATGTGATTTCTTCCGCACTGTTCTTTTCACGTTGTATCAAATGAATTAATAACTCCACCATGCTAGCTAACAAGATATGTATCCTTCTAAAGAGACTACTATAAGAAAATATTTCAAAAGCCTTGTTCTGTACAAGCATCTAGTATAAAAATAACAAGGCGGCATACTGTAGTCTCTGAAATAATTGGTCGTGACTCAGAAAATAGGCTGTTATTTGGATGCGCGTTAGACCTCTCCGAGTGTTCGGGACAGTAATTTTGAGTGAATGTAACTACGATTTGATCGATAATGTTGCAAAAAAGGTTTATAATCATTCCACTCCAAAAAGAATTGATAGTAGTGGACAAATAAAATTGATTGCATACGTTAAAGCAAAGCATATAAATGGAAAACGTTTGGTACGGCAGTGTGCCCTGTCGAACTCTAACTCAGCACGTTTGTCGCAATCGAGATCAAATTGTGGCATTGTGTACTCACATCTGGATTTCATCTAAACCTTGGTGTCACGTGCGATTTCAATCCGAATATGTATCATAGAAGACTCATCTATAAAACAGCCGTTATGCTGTCCAGGAACGGTGCGAGTTGAAAAAGATCAAACCTTTCATATCAACATCACGGAGTTACAGATTCCCTTCCAACGAAGGTATGCTTTGTGTGAAGCCACTCACACCAAAAATCAGTCGCAGCAAATTGACAGTATTTGCTTACCACTGAACCAAAATATTCACCATTAGTCTGCAGTAAAACCAATAAAATTTGATTGAGGTAATAGATTTGACGCTTAATTTTGGAGCAGGTATTAGCAATTAAGATAATCTCTGTCTGTCTGGTAAATGCCAGCGACGGTTTTAGATTACTACTTGTAAACCCAAATGCGAATTCAGTTTTCTCAACCCCCAGATGTTCAACGTGCAAATTACCTACATCTAGCTTCCGAGGCACAGGTGGTGTCGTAATATAATCGCTGATACACAGAAATTTGAAATGACATGAATTCTTAGGTCAGAATTAATAAACGGGGAATAAACGTATAAAAACTGCGCTTTTGGGGTTCTTTCTGACAAGTACACAAAGACAGTCGATCGAAATGTACCAGCGATTTTACCGGTTGCACGACCTGGTAGCTCATGAACCACCGAACGAGTTGTGAAGTCAATGGGTAAAACGTGAATTGGATGCCAAGTGCATTTTGTCAAAATATTAGACGTGAGATGCTTTGTGATTATTGGAGCAGCCAAATCAATTAGAACGATATATCATCAGTGAGGGCTTGTTGTTGATAATTATTCTGGCTGGCACAATAAATGTCACAGTGGTCTGTTATGCTGGCAGGTCATGTTAGAAAAGCTTGTAATGTCCCGGAATATCCTTGGCAATCTTACCGGCTTTCAACACTTTAGTTTTTTGTCTCAAGCTTCCTCCGCTAAGATTAACTGAGCAACTGTAAAACGATAACCCCTTTCCACGATTTCCAAATTTTGCTAAATTTAATTGGTGCGTCCCCAGTAATGGCTGCAAAATGCCATTTCCGGTAGCATGAATGGATAGTAATCTCTGGCTGAATAAAATGGTCCGATTTCGAGGGTACTTTCCCAACAAACCAGTCTGCTTTGTTAGATTCTGAGAAATCATTTGATGGAAGGGTTCTGCAAGTTGCGTGAATTCTTAGGTAAAACTGGAATACTTTTGCGAACTGCCTACCACTAGCCATAGTTATGTGAGGCAGTTTGGAAAAGAGGCGATAATTCACCAAACCAGGCGGACCGAATTGAGTTCATCCCAATTACAATCAATAAAATAGACTAGACGCCCAAAATGTCAGCAAGTAATTGCAATAGTTCTTTCAGTATGGAATAGTTGAATCTGAAGATAAACGATACTGTTGGGGTTGTTCGTCAGAATTCTGAATGATGCTGTCGTTCTTCTAAACCGGGAAGCCTTGTTGCCCTATGTTTCATTACATTTAAAGAAAACTGGTCAGAGAAATCCATTCAAACCAAAGACGGTGACATTCGGGAACTTCTTCGGGTAAAAACTAATTGGATTTATGTTGAAAGGTATTCTTGAACCAGAAGGTCCAATCAGAATATCTGCAGCCATAGGAATAGCCAGATAAAAATGCTTCAAACTCTAGCGAATCATATTTCATATGTGATCACTCCCTCAAGACAAACAGTAAAATCCAGAATAAAGTTCGTTGCAGGACGCGTGATTCCAGAGTAAATATTATACACTGTTATGAACGATCTCGGAGTCGACGATACCATGTTCGACTGTTAAACGCATGAGTTGAATTGATGTTGGTGTGTAGCGCCAAATAGCTTAACACGGTAGTGAATCAACTCGTCCGGATATCAAAGGATAGAGACAACAGTAAAGAAAATAGCTATATGGGGTATCAAATAGAAGAATAACTGGTGAAAAAATGTAACAAAGTGATTCCCCGTTGGAAATTCAATTGCACAGGACCAGTAGATTAAACGAGGCGTGGAGTCAAATGAACACTGAATAATGTAACCATTGCAGTCGAAAGTAGTACAATGGTCAGACCGGGAAACTGATCAACCTATTAGAAAAATGGCATACTGGTGAGAATTTAAACATTACACTAATGAGAAACGGAGTCGTGGCTAGTTTATTGAAGAGCAATGTGGGAACGGTTAAATAAGTTAACTGAAATCTGCGGATGACTACAAAGACGTGTAAGACTCATGGATCTTTTGAAAACAACTCTTTTTGCATCCAACAAAAAAGTGCTGTGATACGAAGAAACAGCTCACGACGAAACGGGTAATGACGTTGTACGCGCGCAATGAACAGATGAATTAACGTCACATACACAATGGAAAAGAAATGATCCGGCAGTAAGAAGGCTACCAACTTTACCAATCGTATATAGCCCTACAATAATATTAGTTGAGATGTGAGGCAGGAGAAATTGAGGACAGTCGAAACTATGAAGCAAAGATAAGGAACCGTTTACAAAATAAACTCAAATATTTGTTGATTCAAAGAGTTGCGATTGCGTAAGTTAGAGTCATTAAGGAATAAACATCACCTCGACAAGCAGTCAGGGATGACTGGAACAAACCGGAAGCCAGCATGGCTTTCTAATTCATCTGACCGCATTGATGACGTAGCTGTTGTCGTTATACTGACTGACATCTCGACAAAGCCCATTGCGTCCCCTTATATCTCTTTGACAGTGTGCCTCACAACATATTCAGGGCTCTGTGTTAACGGTTCACCTTTGAGTGTAAACTGAGTGTTTCATGTATATTCCTAGAGGAAGTTTGCTAAAATTGTTTCAGGGGTAGTCAACTTTACTACTTTTAGATACCTCATCACGTACTGGTTATTTGTCAATTTCTTACTCCCAAAAAATAACTTTTTTTCTTGCATGACGACAATCTGAAAGAATTTCCACATTTGGGTCCCAAAACAAATCTGTCAGATGATGAACCCCAGGAAAGTCTTAGATGCCTGAATTAGTTTCATTGCATTTGAATCAATGATATGTTCACCAATGAAATGTAAGCCAAACCCAAACTCACGCAAACACATACGAAATACTTTGTTCAGTAAAAATAACTGTTAGACACCAGCGCTATCAACGCAAGCAGCAGAGGCCGCGATACCTTCTACAAACCTCCATAAAAAGCCCTATTTAGGGTTTGCATGCATACGGTTAACTCTTACTTCTAGTCCTTATGTTCACTACCCAGTGTGCTATAGTCAAATCACAACCAATTAACGTTAAAAGGTAGTCGCGAGGTAAATGCTGAGGCCTCACAGGCATTAAATGAGGGCACCGGTTAATATAAGTTGGACCAGGTTCAACTGAATAAACCAGATTTCAAACTTGAACACCACCCACACTCGATCGCGGTCTTTGCATTCAGATAAGCCTTTCGGTTAACCCACTTCGAAAGGAAGCACTAGACTCGAGTTTTGCTCTTATTAGAGCTCATCAGTAGTGCATATCCTTGTCCGGATCGGAGTTTACACTCTGACCCTCGTGCTTGTGAGACTAGCGTGTTAACCACAACGCCAGCAACCTCACAATAGGCATGACCGAATAATCAACTCTAAACGCTCAACCACAATCTTGTATGAAATAACTTAAATCCCCGAAACTTTACCATTGATTCAAACCAGATTTCAAATATAGCGTATATTTTTGAACTAGCATGACAGCAATTCGCACGCCTCATACTAAGAAATGTGTGCTAACGTTTAGGTAGCGAACGTACAATCTGAAACCTATCTTTTCGGCTGACTTATCGGTAGGTGTCATTTTGAAGCCACCACTTGGAAGGCCTATGTATCTATGACGCCCTGGTCTGAACTAACCAGACTGTGAAAAAACCTAAGTTAACAGTTCTGAAATTTGTAGAAGTAGATACGCAGAGCATGCTTTCGGAGTTCACAGTGAGTTCTGGAGCCGATACTTTGCAGTGCGTCAGCACGTGGTGACTTTCATCGCGGTTAAGAACAGAACATGATTCGGCTACAGCTTTCAATCTCAAACAGATTTAGAGACCATTGCGACCCCTCAGTAGTCGATAATTTCCATTCAATACTTTTCCAACATTTTTGGGCGCTCTTGTATGCTGTGATCGCTCAGATACAAAGGGATTCTTGTTATATTCTGAGAGATTTCTGGCTAGCCTATATCGACATTACTCTGGGCAAACCTAGTATCTGATGTTTTGTACCCTACAAAAGTATTTGGCCTTTCAGTTCAGCAACGTGTATTCGCATAACTTTGAATATTAAGACTTCTTCAAGGTGTAATGCCATCTCTCTCTTTCTAATGTCAATGACCAGTTTAATCAGCTGAACCAAAATATTGGGCAGCAGCCATTCTGCAATATCTAATAACCTCATCCAGCTATCTGCTTGACTACAACGGCCCCATCTGGTAACCACGCTTGTGAGTTGTCAACAATGATAACACGTCAACGTCTTCTTACCTTAGTACCGGGTGGGAGAGTAATTTTTGTAAGGTTATTTCAAACTTTGGTTAATCTTACGGTGAGTAACTGGTAATAACCTGCGTTTAAAGCGTGAAAACTGAAAGCACATGTCTCATCAATATGCTTTTGGAATGTGAACTTTATATTCCACATCCTCAAGATGGGTTGGGTGAACTGGGTCTAGTGATAAGATTTTCATTTGCCGATAATGTACAGTTACCATATGATCTAAAAGTCTCCCGTTTTTGGTCAACGATTTGTTCTATGCGATATTAAATAAGACTACCTTTTATCCGTCCTCACTGGCTTCATTGGTTTACTCTAAGTTTCTAAATCTTTCAGATAATCTTCCAGACCCATGACTAATGAATTAGCATTCACTGACTCGGAGATGACAGTCTTCTTGTCTGGCTCATAAATACTACTCATGACATTCGTATATTCTTGAAAGTTATACACGATATACATGATTCAGAAACGTTTTACAACTTAATCCAAAATTATTAAAACAGATAACACCCACACAAGTAACGAATTTTGTATTTGGATTGAAGATCAGCAAGATTGCATGAAGTGTTACGATGCACCTAAACTGCACAGAATGAGAGAAGACTTGAAGCCACCTTCAAACTGGTTACACTTGCGTGGTGTCTAGGTAGAAGTACCCAGTCACTGAAGGAATAGCAAATGTATGATGAGATCAGATGTATTAGAATACTTTTGAAATATGTTGACCAGAGAGAGTATTTAGCTATTTAACCAGGAAATATTAAAGGGCTGGCTGGGGCTTGTGTTATTCTTGGTCTACCTAACAAAGTTAACCACGTAAGAACTAGACGTTTATAATTGAACAGAAGAAATGGACAAACAGAAACGTTGCACTTGAAACAAACGCAAAAGTTCCCAAAATTGGAAGTTATATAAATTATCTTTAAACTGGGAGGAACATCCACTTCGGTCTTGCCGGTTGATACATTTCGATTATGAAATGCTCACTCGAGGGTTAAAGCTTCAGATAGCGGCTAATGCTCATTTGTGGCATTTCTTTCAAGAGAATCTGTATATTACCAAGTAGAAGACTGACACTGATATGTTGGTTTCCCACTAAATTTTTCACGGTCACCAAATAAATATTCCAATTGACAAAACCATGACTGCTAACAAAATCAGATAGATAGTTGTGTTAGTAAGCGAAATAAAACAGGAAATGTATAGGTATGCAATGTGTATTCCGTGCTTAGGGATTTTTAGAATCACGCGTTGAAAAAGTCCATCTGAAACATACTGTACTGGTAGTAATTGAACAAAACGCTACGCAGTTGCTAGTCCAGTCCTGTACGGTTTATCTGAATTGATCTACTCCACTCAGATGCGTTGGTTATTCATTCCAATAAAGACGCTGCTGTTACAGTTAGTGCATTGCAACGAGGACGAAACGCCGCTTCATTCGTTGCAAGGCACTTATCAACAACAAGTCACAGTATCAATAATACGTTTTCGTTTAAGAGCTTGATGAATGCTGACAGCCCACGAGTTCTGAAGTATATTGAAACCTTGTTGACCAGGTGTCGACAGCCAGTCTTGTGTGCACAAAAGCAACTGGCTGTCAACCTTTGTATACCGTCGGTTTTTCTGTGAGTACCAATCATGGCTCAACCCAATTTGTACTTTAAATCCTTTCATTTAAGTCTTGTTGATTTTGTTTTCATGCTAGTCACACGTTCACGACTGACGAGAGTGTGCGGAAGAAATTCACATCGTAATTTTTGTCTTCTGGTCATTCTGTTTAAATGGCTAAAAGGAACTCAGTGTTTCTAATGTCACAGATACGTTGCTTCCTTCTAACTGGGCTGAGTTTATGCACCGGAAAGTTTGACACAACTGGAAACTCTACGTCAGCAACGTTGCTGAATTTTGGGAACGCAGTTGGTCGCAGATATTAATAGCACAGTGTGCATAAAAAAATTACATTTGATACGCTTGTCTAACCGTTAATTTGTAAAGAGAAAATAATCGAAATGCCACGCTGCGTGGGTCTGAAATCTAAGAAAATCACCGTGTTTCACAAAATTATCAAACTTTTTGGTGTTTAATCAATTCAACCTTTCGAGCTGCACATGTGGACTAATTAGATACCAATGTTGGAATTTGCCCAAAATACTAAACTGTTTACAATTATGATCTGTGATTATTAGCGTATTAAGTTTAAGACATGAAATGAAAAATACATCTATAATAAGTATTGTAATGAATCACATGCAATGAACAAATTTTAACAGCAGCATCTATATTGGAATGGCTAACCAATGCAGTTGATCGGAGTAGTTCAATTTAGAAAACCGTACAGAACTGGACTAGCACACGCGTAGTGTTTTGTTCAATTACTACCCGTAAAATACGTTTCAGACGGGCTTTTTCAACGCTTGGTATTGAACATGTCTAATCACGGAATTCACAACGCATACATAAACAATTCCTGTGGACCCAATACTTGAAATTAGACCTAAATTTTCACCCTGCAAGTAAGTGAAACCTTAGGCAGGTGTAACTTAGTTAAATTACACACAAATTAACTTCCATTTGGGGAGCGGAGTGAAGTTGCGGGGAATGGAAGCGAAAAATATTTGCGTATGGATCCATTCGTGTTGAACTGAGGATTGACTGTTGACAGTGGAACCGGTGCAGGTGAAGCACGTGAAAGAATTTATTTGGTGCGTACGTTTGCTACTGCAGCATATGAATGGTGACAGTTTCAGCTGTGCAAAGCTAACAGGGTTGCTCTAAAATTAGCTATTTATTTGATATTCTCCAAAACACTGACCAAATTACGTGTCATTTTCTTGTGGTCAGTGTTGAGAACAATGCGAAGTTAGAGTTACTGAAACGTTTGGCAAGCTATTGCAAAAACAATGCTACCTGACGTTTTTGACCCTACCGTACATTTGCTTTATTAACAGACTGAGGTAACTGGCCTTCCAGAAGGGTGGATTGACAAAATGAGACGAAAAAAAATAAACAAGGCAGTAAAACTTGAAAGCCAATTGAAATCGTGCCGGTTTTTTAAAATGACGGTGAGTTGGGTCGTTGTAATTGTTTTTTCTAAGGCTTTATATATTTTTCGGATGTAGAACTTACTTAATATATGTACTTTGGCGGTTGGTTAAGCAAACAGCTTGGCACTGAGTTTTCTGTAAGAAAAACATCTCCAATACGGCATTCGTCACAGGACATTTAATGAACCTTTCATGTTAGCTGACGGCTCTCAACAAATGTTCAGCGAATTCCGCCCAGTACTCCGTAAAACATTTTGTTACGTTTATTTCGCTCCATACGTTTACATTGAAGTGAACTTCACATTGTGCCGCAGAAGCAAAACAATTGCAAATAAGACAGATCCACCGTTTGTCTGGTAATGGACCGACGCTCATCTATGTTACCAGACCGTGTAGAAAAGCGAGACAGACATTAATTTCCACTTGTTCGGCTAACCTGCTCAATGTCTGATTGGGGTCAGTACGTTGTGTTTAATCAGTCTCCTTCAATGTTATCCTTATAGGATGCCAGAACTTAGGCTTAATTCATGCCTGATTAACTGCTCTGTTTTAGTATATCATATTCGAGCTTGGTCACAATAAGCAAGCTTTTCTTGGAGAAATATGGTAACTATAACACTGGCCTATACTACTTAATACCAAATCTGAATTGTATGTCCGCTGAGCGAATTATTTTCAAATTCCTCTTCTGGAATCACATAGGGTTTCTGATTAGTTCAAAAAACCGCCAAAATAATCCATTGTCTGCATGAATGGACTGCCCAGTTAAAACGATGAGACACTCAAGGGCGGACACTTTTCGTTTTTTCTTTAAATTGTAAACCCGTAGAACAAACAGAAAATTCACGCAAGTTTCGTGCACAACTGTTAATTGAAGGGAAGTGACAAAGAGATGAAAAACCGTAAGGTCGTATAACAGAGGAAAAACTTTTTGACAGTACCGTTAACGCATATCAGTCCACTTTTGGAAGTCCATACGTCTTTAACGAATGAACTCAACCTGGTTACAGTCTAACAATAAGAACAGTTTGAACGTTTTCAAGAGTCCTTGCTGACCCATATCACCCCTAGTAAGTCTTGTCTTATTCTGACAGACTAATATACTTCTATAAGATCCGTCGCTCTAAGTGGTTCGAATTTTCTTGATACAGTAAACTGAGGGTAATAATGCCACTTCAGCATCTTCGCAAGTTCTAGTGATGACATGGCTTACAGTATTTTCAAATTACAGTTAACGTGTAATATCGTTTGTGCGTAATAAATTTACTATCACTTTTGAGGATGCAAATTTCAAGAGAGTATCTACAAAACAACAATGTTCCGTGCTTTGTCAAACTGCGGATGGATAGGCTGAGAGCACCCTTTTTTAAGATCTATAGATGACACAAAATTAATACTCACATCATATGCCGTTCAGGGTTAATTGATCAAATCGAGTAAAAAATTGAGCCTGAAACGGAAAACCACCATTAGAAGAAAGCAAAACCCTTCCGCAGTTTGGATGTACGATGAAACAACCGTTACCGTTTGTTCTACTTAACGTTGCTTATGCTACATCACCGTTTTATTAATGTTGTAAAATAAATTTACTACATCCATGGTGGAGAATCCACAGATATTGCACTATCCCAAGGTTTCTGTTATTCGGCTCCCATAATTTCGCATCGAACATGTCAGCGAACTAGGACAGTATTCCAAATATGATTTAATTTTACTTATGTCTGGATTCCGTTTTTGATATGGTCTAAAATAAAGAAAATAAAACTCAAGACCGGAAAGCTAATTGCCAAATCAGTCGTGCTCAATCATGCAGACTGAATTTATATTCAATAAACTGGAAATTTTTGAGCTCTACTGCATTTGCCTCATGATTCCCTCTGACATATTCTGTAGGAATCTGAGTTTAAAAGACTGAAACAAAAAACCTTCGGAATAATTCCTAGTGATTGACATCAATCGATTAAAGTTTGCACCTCAACATTAAAACAAATTTGAATATAAGAAGAATGTACAGGTGACGCAGTCGTCATCGCATCAATACACGGTATCATTAAAAAACATGGAAGTAAATCATAGGTAAACACACATCAACTCAAAAAACTTGTAATGTACACTTATTTGCTCTACACATGTGAACTCACAGAAGAAACACATTATTCTACTGCTCAGTTGAGACAAGGTACACAATAAATCACGCGTGTGACCTTGATGTTACCCGAATCTACTTAAGTACTATGATTAGCTATTGCTTGACTATTCAGTAACATACCCAGTCAACTTCCCGGTTAATCCTATTAAAGTATTTACAGCGCCACGTTTTGCTAGACGAATTAATTTCGCAAGGCCTAATGAGCAGTAATGAAATTTTAGAGTACTAATCAATTCGGCTCAGACTAGGGCAGAACCACTTATATATTCATATTAAGACAGACTTTTCTGTCTACCTATCTCGCAAAAGTTCTATAAAATGAATGCTTTGTCTCGGCTGAAGATTGATGGGTTACTTTGCAGAACGTAATGCTAGATTTACAGTAACTCTAATTTATAGTTGGCTCATAATTTCCAGCCGTCAAACTCACAAGCACTAAGTTTTGTGAAAATGCTTGCTAATTTTGAAGTAGAATGGTGTGCTCTGTCTAACGTTAGGTGCGGCTCATTAGATATTATACCAGAATCTTCAAGGTTGGTGATTAAATTTTTTGGAAAATATTACTAAGCTTCACAGATAAATGGCTGTAGAGAATGTCTCAGAG
>JTDE01022073.1:46610-67383 GCA_014338405.1 Paragonimus skrjabini miyazakii
GGCGAGTCTCAGTCTGTTAGGTCGTTTAAAGTCTTCATCACTGACAAGATATGATCAAGTAGAGAAACTCGCCACTACCGGATATTTTTAAAATGTTGTTGGGACTGCTTTATGAAGTTAGAAACAGCGGTCAGAAGTAACTGGTTTTTAACATGAGATGTCCAAGTTATTGTAATTTCTTTTCTTGGTGAAAAGTGTTTTACCATGTAAACAAAGTACTGTATAGTATATCGTTAGGTTAAGCGAAAATTCCACTTTTGCATAATTGATACAGTGAATAGTCAGGTAAAATTATTATTTATAAATGCTCTTATTGCTTAAAGCTGCTAAAGTTTCGCTGGAAAAATTTGTTCAAATAAGGCATTATTAGTAATGTACCCCGTTTATCAACGTATTATTCAATATGTTTGAAATAGTGGATATTATTTGTTAAATACTCTCGTACTGTTTTCTACCCTTTTACCAAGGCAAGTGCGGTATAGCTGAAAAGTTAAACCTGCACCTACCTAAATTGTATAAGAATTACCTAACTTGCAATGCTTTCGCTCACCGCGTTAAGTGAGTGTTTCCTACCGTCGCAAAAAGTGGTCAGTTGGAATGCGAATCAAATTCATTGATTCAACGGAACCAAACGATCTGTTATAGAGCTTTCTAACTGCGATGCCGTTGAAGTTAATTCCTTGGCAGTCACATTTAGAAACTTTCTGAAAATGTTGAAGTCACACATCAAAATTTAGCTAAAGGACCTGAACTCCCCCCTTAATTTCTTTCCAGGAGAAGTGCATCTGGGGCAGTTTATCGTGTTCCTTTCAGTGTTGCTCCCGAATAATCATTGACAAAAGTTAAACAGATATATTTCATTACAACCTATGTAGTTGCGGTTTAATGTTTTGAGCGGTAATTTCAAATCAAATGTTAAGAAAATCATAAGCTTTTAAATATTGCTGAGTTATCGTTTGTACGGTATCTCTTAGTGTGTCGGAAAAAGACGATTTCAAAGTGAGAAAGGTAATGAGTTAATGTAATGCTGATTGACTGTATGTTACCCAGTCAAATGTGAGGCATGATATGGAAGCTCGGTGGCTTTCAACCGCTTCCACCTAACTTTGTAGTGAAATCGCACTTTGGCTTATCGACCTGTGTTTTGAATTACTGCAAATACCGATGATTATGTTTGTCGTGTACCTTGTGATTGTCCTTTAAACTGTTAAACATTTGCCTCCCGTCTTCCTTTTTGTCCCCATTTATTCCGTTCACTCTACTCAGTTTTCATTGCTGTAACAGATATTGCTGTCAGTTACGTTTCCGGGTGCACCCCATTGGTCAGGTTGTCGGCTCAGTTGACACTTACGCCACCAGTTTTTGTTTACGTTCCCTGGTAATTTATTGCAAGTTTTGTGTGTTAAACCACTGGCCCATTATTGTCATAGTTTTGCACGGAAAACTCATTGAAAAACAAAGCAGCGCTTTAACTGTAGTGGTAGAAAGCTCCTGTACGTTCATCAACTTGTATGGCTTTTAAAAATTGTTACCGTTCAGACACACAGTTTCAAATATTCGACGATAATTCCAAGAGAAAGCAAGTATGTTGTTTTAAACGACAAACATCTCGCCGTGTGCTCAGTGTACTTTAAAATAAAGCTAAGTTAAATAAGATAAAAATAATTATATTTAATTAAATTATAAATCTTCCTTCGAGTAGGTTGAGCGAGTTTATTGAAGTAACTGGTCTCAAATTATATGGTTCAAATCCACCACGTTTTAAGTCTAACCATTACAGCTCCTATATGTTACAGAGGAAGAAGAGACATAAAACCATATTGCCGTGTTGATTGTTTGGGCGGAAGACTAAAAGCAAATAGAGTAACGTCATAGAAACTGGAGCAATGACAATCTGATGACAATAAGTATGCCATAATGAGTGTATAGGTTTACCTTGTTAAACAGCACAGACGGCGCTGAAAGTGAACTGTTGCATTCACACGTATGCGCATTGTGAAACAATAGTTGTTTTGTCGGCTTGGTAAGAGACACACAAGTCGTCTTACATGTACGTTGTCTGTCATTTAAGCAGTAGTCAGGGGGTTGTTCGCGATCTGATAGTGCACTTATACGCGCTCGGTAAGTGTGTCTACACGGAATGGAACAACTGTGAACGTGTACACGATAAAAAGTCAACTTTTTTATTGACGCACTGATAACGACTTGCTGTTTTCAAAATTTTTTCCAATAATCAATAAACTGAATTTGCTTGATAGTGGCGAAATGATGGTCATTACCAGTCAGCCAGTAGTCCAAATATCTACAACTCATTTTCGCGTCGTCGGAGGGTCAGTTACTGTAAAATGCCGGATAAACCAGATCACGATTGGTAACAACAGGCTAGCACACCAACGCACCTCTATTCCCATTAAAGAAGGTGCAGTTCGGTAATCAGTGGTTGAAGAGATAGATGGTGAAGCGCCAGCATCTGCTCCATCTACTGACAGTTATTGACGGTATGAGAGTAACAACTGCCAAGCTTCCGGATTTTACCTTTTTCACAGTCCTACCATGGCGCTGAAGTGATTTTGCCACAGTCGCTAGGTTATCAACGTATAGTATGTACGATCTAACTAAACGATATACACCAAGTCGTGAAACTGAATTTTGAAACATCGCGGAAAAATCTGCTTGACGAACTACGATCGAATTTTCGCAGACAAATTCGTCGGCACGAAAAGATATTGGCAAATATTAGGGGATTTTGATTTTCATGTAGATTGAACATCACCCACAACTGATTGCAGCTGTCGCATTCCCATAGACTTTCCAATCGGCCCCTTTTGAAAAGAAGCACTCATAAGCGAAAGTGGTTGAGCGTTCACATATGATAATTCGGTCGTACCTAACGTGTGGTCAATGACGCAGTGGTAAACACGGTCGCCTCATGAACTGCGTGTCCGTGGTTCAAGTCCTGGCATTTGCGATGATATCTAATACTGACGAGTTCTAATGAGAGCGAAACTCGAGTCTACTGATTCTGCTGTTTGCATTTGCTGGTCTGGCAGACCAAGTGATCGATTAACATAGTTTGAATAAGTGCTAGTCATAAATGGACACATCAACTTGACAGTGTGCATTTAATATAACTTCAGCGAAGTGTGCCTGGCTTCTACGAAATTCCGGTGACCTGGTTATACACAGTGGTTCTAAAAATGTGTTTGTCCTAGTTGGTTTGACGAGGTTGGCAGAAGGTAAATGTTCAAAGTTTGTCGAATGCTGAAGTTGTTGTTCCTCATCAAACCAGCCCCAAACATCTTGTGGACCAATCTGCGAAGATCAAGATGCAAATGGTGTTTTGCTCCTGTAAACTGACCACTACTGCTTGGCCCCCAGCAAAACACGCATCTGATATGTTGTTTGTTGACAGTGGTGTTTCGTGCAAGAGGTATTTTACAAAGATCTTAAATAACAATTTCTGGATTGTGCAGGTCAAGCGACGTTCACATCCTACATAACAGGTGATCAAAGGCGAATGGGGTAGTAGTTTTAATACACCGAGCGAAATACAGCAAAATAAGTAAAAAATATATTGTAATTCTCTGCTAGTAGAAAAAATGGACGAATGATTTGTTAGGAAGCAGCTCATTGCGGTTGAAACATATGATGGAACAATTTAGAGGGTAGTTTCAAAATGAGACCGACAAACGACTGGCTTCAACTGTCTTCTCTTGTACCGTCACGTCATCAAAATACCTGGCCACTGCTTCAAGGATGGCATCTGTGTTAGGTTTAGATTGCCTACATTTGGTCACGTTTAATACGTTCGTCGTAACGTTCCCAACAGTTATGAAGTGCGGAATGTAATCTAACGAATGTGCCGCAGTTGGTGACTGCTGTCTAGAACTGATGTTTACGGAAAATACTTTTAATCCAGACGACTTCAAAAACCACGGTTTTATAGAAGGTATGGATAATATGTGTTTGATACAGTTGGGCATTCCGTGGGGACAACAATTATCATGAAGAAGCGGTAACATGTACCACTTTCAAAATTCGACGCAGGTGATCACCTGAGAATGGCTCCCAACAATTAGGTGTACATTTAACTTCGTCATTGTCGGAAGCGATACTCTCAAGACAGTCGCTGTGATCTCTCATGATGTGTTTGTTAACGAAGCAATCTGAACAAATGCAGATACTCCGCTTGTGTTACCAACAAAAAAATAACGTACGCTGGAACGCTATCTCAATGAAAAACTTCTTGATAGACCGAAACTTAGTTCATGGATTAAAAAAACCAATAAGATTTGCAGTGAAGGCCTTTCTGTTGTTGTCAATCTTTTTTGCACAATAGTTAAGAACACATATAGTATGTATAGAGAAAATGTGAGTTTTTCAATCAATCTAGCCACGAAATCACGTGTTGTGGCCATAATCCACTTCAATCTACCGTCCGATTTAACGCCAAATAACCATCACGCGATTACTCGTATGTTTTGTTTGTCACTGAATATAAGGTTGCTAGCCTTCCGATTTTTGATCAAATAGCCATTCCGAGTTGTGGTAAATTTCAAAGGTCTTTCTTCGCCTCCTGCACATTTTTCATATTTGATTGTGTGATTGATCAACAGCATTAATCAGCTAGTTTTCACCTTATGGTGCGATACTGTAGTTAATAAGTGTGTTCTGTAAACTAAGTTGTGTCAACACGGAAAACGAATTCGTAATTGTGGTACGTTCATCCTGTTGACGTAGGAATACTGGACTAACTGTCAACTGTAGTGGAACCAATATATGAATCGATTAAGTTGCCAAACAAACTACAGTAACTGTGTACGACAAATTCCACCACACTAAGTCTGCTTTGTGTTGGAATAACGTTCCTCTCGAATAACAGATAAATTCCAACGAATTCAGTTCCTCCGGCGTACTAAAATCGACTGTTGCCACAGTTAACTCTCAGTAACAACGACCACATACAAGCAGAAACCGAGGCGCGTGGGAACGAAATGAGTATTCATTCAAACTATAGACAAGTGGTTTATACGTACAATGAACATAACAGGTATGAAGAATAGTGTATAACAAGAAAACAAAACGGTAACAGACTCTACACAACCCTCCAACATACAGTTAATCGATCATCTGTTTAGTGAGAATATCAATTAACCGATGAGTTTCGTGTTGTGTCAGTAGAGTAGAGTAAAATGACGGCTTTATGAACTGAATTATATTCACCGTTGATGAGAAAGGTTTGTAAATGGCGGGGATCAAGAATCGGTGATAAAATTTTGCTTATACAAACCTCATGTTTGACATTTATTTATATTTGTTCTTCAAGGGAAGCACACTGGTTTTGATGTCAGCATATATCGAGAGTACGTGATATTCGAAAGCGATCCTATAGAGAAATACGGCAAAAAGAAAAGGACGAATTTCAGATGGAGTCTTTATAATCAATGCATGGTCTGTAGGTTTTCAGTCAGCCTGGCTATCAACGTAAAACTGAGGAACGATTGATGACTATCAGTTTCAAGTTGAACATCACCCACAATTGATCGCAGCTGTCGCATTCCCAGAGACTTTCCAGTCGGCCCCTTTCGAACTGCAGAATCAGTAGACTCGAGTTTCGCTCTCATTAGAACTCGTCAGTAGTGCGTATCCTCGCCGCTGCCGGGACTTGGACCACGCATACGCTATTCATGAGGCAACTGTGGTTACCACTGCGCCATCGACCTCACGTTAGGCACGACGGATTTATCACATGTGAACGCTCAACCACTTTCGCTTGTGAGTAATGACCAGTAATTATCAGTTTGTGACCAACATCTGGTATGACGTCAACGAATAGTTGAAGTGAGAACATTTTGGCAAACAAGAGGGTGGGTTGGTGTCAGCGTAGATTGACATAAATTTTGTATTTGAAACGTGAGTAAAAATGACGCTTTTCAAGTTCTTTTTCTACATTCTTAATTTGTTTACATGTGCTAAGCAAGATATAGCATGCTGTCCTAAAGCTATGCTGTCGTACTGAAGTGTTTCTAGAGTGCTAGAACTCTTGTTTATCAGGTCAAGCAAATAATAAAAAACATCTTGTGGCAAAATTCTGCATGCGAATTGAGAAATATTATGTAAACATGATCAACAGAATCAGCCGTCTGTCACGTGCGCATCCACAATCTGGAGCAAACGTTCTATCTGATTTATCGGTTGCTGCTCACTTCGATTTGCTCTACTAAGTAATTGTTTCCAGCGGTACTGGTTAATCTTAATGAGGTGTTATCGGTTTTATGTTTATGTGATTCAGCTATGTTTGGGTTTATGATGATATTACAGAACTCTTAAAGAGTTTGGGTTGACAGTATTTTGTCAGTAAGCAGAAGATTGGCACGTAATTGATTTTTACATCTGGGTTCGAACCATTACCCACATTTTGTGAGCTACCTGATAAGAACATTTTCACATAAAACTGAGCTAAATTGCGATTGTTCTGAGTGTGGTGAGAGTCACCCACTCCTGGTGAGAATGTGCATATAAATGTGTATGTTTATCAAACCAGGGAAAAAGGAGCTCAACAGTTAAACTTTTGGCAGGGGTGTTAAGCTAATAGTTTGGAGTATAACGTTAAACAATGCACCTAATAAATTACAAGAAATAAAAAGTTACTACGACGCGTTCGTTAGGTCGTTGACTTATACTGTTATTGAAAAGATATCAAGTGAAATACTTACATAAATTACACGAGTTTACTTTTTCTTCAATATGTAGAATGTGATTAAATTTATTAATCAATATACTATTGAAACTTCATCTCTTGAACAAACCCTTATGCACCTTGGTTGGTAGTGATATGTTCAACAAAATCGTACCATGAAAGTTCGACATTAACCTGACTGAATTGCAAAAGTCTACAGAAAAACTACCAATTTAAAAATATCATATTGGTTTTTTGCATGACTGATCTGCAGTGATCACGGAACAGTTGCAATTTTAATCCTTCTGCTAGCTGTTTGCCATAATGTTTTGAAGCTTCTTATCCGGGAGGTTACTTAACAGGTTTAAAACTTGCTTAAAACACGAAAAACCTCACGTGAGTTGGAGTGGCTTAGTTTTCTGAGATTGAATGGGATTGCATAAAGACTGCACGCATACTGCTATTGCAATATGTTTGTAGTCACAAATTTGTTTATACCTAATCGCTTAATGATTAGCTAACAGATCATGAACTTATTTTGTGCACACGACTCCGGGTGACGAAGATGTTGATGCTAACTGAAAACAAACCACATCTAGTTCAGGTTGTTTAGCAAGAGCAGTATCTGGCTCACTTATGAATAATATAATTTCGAGGTTAAGGAAAATTCGTAATCCTATATATAATTACGAATTCCTGCCAATCTTTGGATGTTCTGTACATCCAATTTGCAATTCAAAATAATTCATGAAGATTACTTCCGCAAATTGTCCCTCTTTCCTATAAGTATAAAAGCTGTATGCGAACTGCACTAAGAGATATGAAAACTCATACCGGTCAGGAAATGTCATAGCTGGTGGGGTTGATAACAGTTTACTTGATTCTGCAGCATGTGTGAGCCACTCGACATTAACGAGCGGGCTTTTCACTGTAGGCGAGTGTGACATCCCCACGCATCTTTTATCTAGAGCGGCAGATTTCGCATTATGACCATGGTATTTAATTGTCTACACAACTTTATGGTTTTAGTTTATAGGTTATTTCTACCTAATGCCACTGCAACGCCGAATGAAGTCACCAAAATAACCATTCGCGTCAAAAATGCCTGATGGTAGGTCGTATTCGCCGCTATCGAACTGTTCACACTTTGGACATCACGTCCTTCAGGGTTAGTTGACCAGCAGAGGTGGCGAGTTTCGCTGAGCTGGGCTTGTACAAGTAAGCACGTATCTCAATAAATGGCGATGACTACTGATCACTGGTTTCAGATTCGTGGACTGAGTCTCAACAAACTTGTAGGTGCGTTCGTCTACTTCTCTCGGTCGATCTACAACCAGGCGTCGTGACAGCAGGTTTTCCTGCGCAGTTCTGATGGCATTTTTTGTGGTGCTTGAAACATTTATGATGGAACTGATTAGTGATTGTCTCTCGAAGAAAAACACAAGAGAAATAGAAAAAATCCAAACAACTTATCGTTTAGGTGCAGCGTCAGAAAGCGTCCTATAGGGAACAGCGTACAGAATAATTCTCTGATATCCACTTGGATGATTTCATTTCTGGTGTTTAGATGCATTTATTCGTTGAAACAAGTGGTTTATTGAGCCAGCTCAAATGATTTACGCTTATTATTTTTTCACTGTCGTGATTTTATTTCCATCTTCACATTTTAACCTCATTCGCTTTTAAATGTTTTTTGTTGAAGTACTGTTATAAGTGAAGCATATGGAGAAATAATTACAGCCAATTTTTGCGGCAAATTAAAAGCACATTTTAACAAATAAAGAAAAGTCTGTTAGTATATGGTGAGTTAGGCTGAAATATCAGGTAAATTGTCCTATGTACTATTTGGTAACAATGTAAACTAGACGATGTACACATCGTTTTGTTCCCTAAATTAAAACAGGACTGTAACCTGTGCTGTCAGTTGAGGTCTTCCCGAATGCGCGATCGCTGGCTGCATGGGCAATCCATTCAGGAATGCTTCGTATCGTTGCGTTGCATAATAAGAAACATATTTTCGATATTTATTTTGAACAATCCTTTCAACACTAATCATCTGTAACACTTTTTCAACTTTCGTTGGTCAAAGTAACCTTAATGCAACTAACCGAATTCGTTACTATCGATAATCGGAACACATTCTTCTTTCAGGTACGTGTTGTTTTCATCGGGTTTTAAGGTCAAGGTTAAAATCTACTTAAGGGGAACGCCTGGCAATTAATTTTTCATTAATTTCATTTGTCAACGAGCTTGAAAGCAAGGTTATTACTTCAAGTAAACATGAAATACTGCCGTTTACTAAATGTTATGTGAAACAAACACAAAAATGGCCTGATTTATGGATGGGTTCAGGTTTGATAATCAACGAAAAATGAGTGGCTACGTTTTATCAACTTGCTTGCAACTTTGTTTATTCACTTTGAACAATTTTTTATCCGGCTGACTTTCGTCAGTAAGAAGATTATAAATTAGAGAGAAACAGCTGGTATGGATAAGGGTCTGAAATTGCAGTCAGTTAGGCACGTTACGGAGACGTGTCAGGATTCAAAAATCACGCAGTTCTTATGGACATCTGTATCGTTTTAGCAAACACAACCACTGGCATTTTGAGATCTTGTCAGGTCTTGCACGGAGGTCAGTTCAAGTAGTTTTACTGATGTGTAGTTTGATCACAGCCTTCGCATTCAGATAGACATCCCAGCTATCCTCTTCCTTAAAGAAGCACTAGACTCACGTTTCGCTCTCATTAGAGCTCGTCAGTAGTGTATATCCTTGCCACGGCCGCCAATAGAACTCGGGCCACGCTTTTTATGAGGCAACCGTATTTATCATGGCGCCAATGACCTCACATTAGGCACAACCGAATTACTATATGTGAACACTACCGATTTCCATATAGATTGAACATCACCCACAATTGATCGCAGCTGTCGCATTTCCATAGAATTTCCAGTCGGCCCCTTTCGAAAAGAAGCACTAGACTCGAGTTTCGCTCTCATTAGAGCTCGTCAGTAGTGCATATCATCGCCACTGCCGGGACTTGAACCACGGACATTCTGTTCATGAGGCAACCGTGTTTACCACTGCGCCATTGACCTCACGTTAGGCACGACCAAATTATCATATGAGAACGCTCATCCACTTTCGCTTGTGAGTGATGGTCAGGTTGCCCGATTTCGTCTGGTTATCGATTGGGGTTAACAGACAGTAAGTGTGTCTCCTCTTGCGAAATTCGAGCAGCCTGATTATTGCTCACAAGCGAGAGTGGTCGAGCGTTCAGATTTAATAATGGGTTGAGCGATGACATATAGTAATTTGGTTGTGCTTAATGTGAGGTCGATGGCGCAGTGATAAACAAGGTCGCTTCGTGAAAGCGTGGCCGGAGTTCTACTAGCGGCCGTAGCAAGGTTATGCACTACTGACGAGCTCTAATTAGAACGAAACTCGAGTCTAGTGTTGTTTTTCGAAAGAAGCTGGCTGGAATGTTTATCTGAATGCAAGGGTTGCGACCAAATGTAAGTGATATCCAACTTGAAACTAAAATGTTCCGTCTAAGATCACTTAGGTCAACGGAAGCTGAAGTGTGGCATTTTGCTTGTGTTTGGTCACAAACAGATGCTTAACTCAACAATTATCAATGACCCTGTAAGATGTCAGACTGATCGCTTCTGTATAGGGACAGTAGTGCTTTGGGAAGTGTTTTACCACTCTCACGAAGAAGTTAATAAATCTACTGTAATTTGCGGAGAACGTTTAACCGACGTTAAACACACCTCATGGTGAAGCGAAAACCAGTGACTAGATCTTGGAAAATACGAAGAATTAGCTGGTAACTCGGTTACTTTAGCGAAGCCGTTGGCCATCTCATGCGGTCAGGTGAATTATGGAGTAGGGTAATTCCCATATATTTACTGTCAAGTGGGCTTGGCAATATATCTGCAATCGGTAGAAACAGAGCTGTCGTCGGCCGTGAAATTACCATCACATGAACTTAAAGTGAGTCAAAGTTTTTCACTTTCGCCCTTAGAATTATCACAGTTTGAGGAATCCGAAATAAATCTGTTGACATTTAATGGACATTTGTCACCCAAATTTGAAAAAAATATATCACTGTGATGGAAAACCTTGATTGCTACAATGGTGGTAGATGATGGAAACATTTGCATTCGAGTGAGCTACTGCTCCTTTGAGACGATTACAGACACAATTATGGTTGCAAACTCCTATCGTGTAGAATCAAGTTTTACCAAACTGTTGACCAGTCTATACCGCGTTCGTTAATGTTCATGTAAAATGTTAATCGGATTATTTGTATTTTTTGTTCCACCGATGAACGTGAATAATTGGTTCACATTCATCGCTGAATTGCTGAAATAGACAGTCTACGTCTCCCAGTACTCCACACTTCTATCGCAAATCTTCATCTCATATGTAAAAACATCTTTTCAGCTCAATACACATAACCAATGAAGTACGCAATCAGTGGACAGCTTACCGTACATGTGCAGTCAATTACGTGATCTATCCAACAAAATCGTCATCACGAATTCCTTGGGATGCACCACTGGTTGTTTTTTAAGTACGCATGCTGCTGGTTCAACCTCAAGGTGAGCTTTATGATTTCTTCCATACATGTTTGACCGAACTGAGCTTCACTGTGTACGCTCAGTTTTCAATTCGTTGAGCATTACACTCTGCTGTTCATATCCGCGGCCTGAGTTTTTTTATGTTGGGCAGATTTTCTAGGCCTGTCATTGTGCTAACCCTCGGATAACAAGTTGTAGATGCAAATACTCACGAGTGCCAAGATATCGATTTTGTCTTTATTGAGTGCGTGAACTTTGTGTTCTATTTCAGCAGGTGCACCCTTGCGGTTTTTAATTCATGTTCGCCAAAGCTAAATCAGGTTTTATGATATTATCATCAATAACTGTACACACATCTGTTTTTAGCGACCAGGCACAAATGTGTTTAATAAAAATTGATTATGTTGTGAAGGCGTTTAGGACGATTGAATATAAAACTGTAAATTTCACCAACACATTGAATGCTCTTCATAACTTGTCAAGTCTATTGTTTTAATTTTCCCCCATTACTACTGAAAGCCTCGAAGTGAGGCGTTATAAGACGTGGTCATGCAGTAGTACAAACATTTTGACAAATTCTCCCTAAATAAAATCACAGATGTGTGAAAATATTAAATAGTCGGAGTTACTTTCCGTTCGTGATCTCCATATTTTCGAATAATGAGTTAACGAGGGATGACTTGATAAAAATACCAATAACATATCACCTTCATCGCTGAGTTAAAGCTATACACATTTGAATATTAGACCACGGATTAATTTCTATTTGTTTTTTTTTAAATTTCATATCTTATGTATTGCGCAAATATAGCAGAGTTGACATTTTGAAGCCTTTTCGATAAAAATTGTCCGTCTACTTTTAATGGTACCATTAAATTGACGCGGCGTATTAAAAATATTCATACTGCCACAGACGCGATGTGTTCTATTGATGTCAGCGCTTTAGTTAAAAAAATACCACTAAATGAAGCGATAGATTGCATATTTGATTACGTTGTACGCAATTTCATTCAGTTTCCAACCTCTATTGACCAATTAGAACGCTTACTTCCACTTTTATTTTATGGGTTGTCTTTCATCGTAAAAACGATGTAGCCATGGTGAACCCACTCGGTTCTGTGTTAGCTGATGTGTTAATGGTTAAATTTGAACGGGAACTATAATTAGTCGTGAACGAACTGATGCCCCATGTGAACGGTATGTAGACGGCATGTTTTGAATGGACAAGGCAAGGAGCAAACAGAAGTCCCCCGTCAACGATCGAGTCCAAAAAGGCAAACAGTGTGCCCTCCGGGACATCTTGAATAGACGCCGTACAGGTGGATCTGTCAAACGTTCACTGTACCGCAAACCAACATAGACGAAATAAAATACATGAACATAAAAAAGTTTGTTCCTCGTGCATATAGAAGGTCACTAGTACGTGCACTGAGCTTTAGGACGTCAACAATGTGGTTCCACTATATACTACATGCTGAGCAAACGGTTGTACGTGAGTCCTTTCGTGTTGGAGAATTTTTGGAACATTTCCTCCAGAAATGGAGTAGATTCACTACTGTGAAATTTGCAACTGTGGGAGTATCTGAAAATGCTGTTAACATCAAACTCCCTTCAAAAAGTTATTTTGCGATAACTATTCTTGTAAGGATGATTGGAGCCGCGATGAAAAATGTGTATAATTCAGCAAAGCTTGTCTTGTTTCCAAAACAACTAGGTTACTTCTACCCCCGGTGCAAAAACAAAGTTGTATGTTTTCTGTCGAGCACAGCATCTGCCAAGTTTTATTTGGTTGTGGAAACGGCTGCAGTGGTAGAAATAGAAGAATGCTTGAAACCAGCTCCAAAAACTACATTCCAAAGTGATTGATCGTTACAATAACTCAACCGCCATTGAGTAAATACTCAGCGGTGAGGAAACATCGCTTCGTCTAATGTAAGACACTTATCTACCACAGGTTTTGGTGTCAATATTAAGTCTTCGTTCAAGAATAAGGTGAACGCTCAATTAAATCCCGATGACCGATTCGACGCACACAAAACAACTGACCGTCAGTTGTTGCTTGAGGTGGGTTTACCTGTGAGTGCCACTCATATTCCAGGCCGATTTTCACTTTCAACCATTTACTTAAGACTTGCCATTCCATTTTCTTGTTAATTACATGTTTGAGACTGAATAGAATGTAAGAAACAAATTCGGGTCGTAATTTATGGGATCTGGCTACTTTATTCAAATTGCCCAAGGTTACCCAACGCTTCAAATTTTGAAAGCAAAATAAATCCAAATTAGGGGCTCTTAAAAATTAGATTCTACTCTAGAACTGTCAAATGACAATAACCGGATTATAAGCTATTGTGAATTTTTCATCATTAAGAAGTGTGACAGTGAATGATAGATTTGCGTGCGATGAAATACTTGGTAAGTATTGAGGTAAACGGTCGGTATTAACAAAGAACGTCAGTCCAACCCGACTACACTGCTTTTGAATGGTATACAGAATGAAGAAAACATTGGGAAACCGGGAAAATTTCCCAGATTAAATTGATAGCATGCAAAAAGTTGAGGAAAAGGTGAATCTCAATGGATTGCAATAAAATGGCTAAATTGTTCTTTATAGTATTGCCCATAAAACAAACAAAATTATTTCACGGTTTTCAAGTGAAAACCATTTCAAGATTCGTTCGTGATATTGTCTATATTATTGTCTGACATGTATCTTGGGAATTATGAAAAAGCCCCGGGAGGAAAATCGATGAAATTGGACTTCTCAAAGGGAACCAAATACTATAAGATTTTCTCCAATAAAATGCATATACTGTAAGTTTCAAAAGTTTTCTGAGTATCCATTACATCTTTGTGCCGTGGACGAAAACGTCAACAATAAAATGAAATATCTTGCTGCAAAGTTTTCCACAGTAAAGCAGTTGAATTCTTTAAAAAACGCTCCCCATGTTAAATTTAACCGGTTTTATGAGGCCTTACCCAGCTACCTGAAAGTTTCACGTACACATCTCAAAATGGCTTGCTAAAACGATCATGGGGATTGTGGTTAGAGGATATATTTTCCTGGCATCTACTCCGTAGGTTGCCAACAAATGTGAAAATTGAAACTTCTTTTAAAGTCAAGCATGACGAAAAAGTACACCATGTTTTTAATCGTTGAACAAATATCTCACAAAACGGTAATTTTTCGAACAAGAACCATTTAGTTGTTTGCGATTTTCACGTATACAGTTTATCTTGGCTTAGATAACGATTTGGTATTGATGCACATTTCGGATTCCAACACCTGTGATAAATTAAATGTCATTCGTTCAAGGTCGAAAACAGAATTTAATTTCCTGTTGCGCTATTGAGCCATAACAACAGCAAACACGTTTAACCTTTTGTTGGACAGCTTTCGAAAGACGTTTTAAACAAATAATCTTCATATCCTTATTCATCGCGAGTGATCAGCCTCACTCTGTGAAAGCATGTCTGTTCCTCTCTTGTTCTCTCCGGCCAATCAGATCATTCGGACGAATTCATCGAAAAAGGACAGCACATATTAACCGCTGAAAGGCTGTTTTTCTTGAGTCCGTGAAATACAATTTTACCAAACAAACAATGAAATACTAGTATATTTTGTCACTGCAACCTTTTCGGTTTGACTGACGTGATGGTGATCAACAAAAACCTGTGTACACAATTATTGGAACTACACTACATATACTTGATAACAGCATTTTGCACGTCAGGGATGCTTAGAGTCAGCCGGTCTATGCCAACAAATATGTCACAAACCAGCAATTATCTGGACACTGCTCTAATCGATACTACGTTGTCTGCTTCAACGACCACAAACCCCCGGTTCAATTTGGTTAGCCCAGTTGTCGGTCGCGTTATTTGGTGCATAAATGAAAAAAGACAAATGTGGACTGAGAAAACGAATATCGGATTAGGACCAAAAGAATTGCATCTTGTACAGTCAGGAAAATTCCGCTGTCCACAACCAAATCAGACCGCTGAAATGAAATATTGTTGTGGACAGAATGGTGAACAGTATTGCTGTCGTTTGCAAGATACGTGAGTCATATGACAAGCAATTATATGTGAACCAAGAGTGCTGAAAAGTTTTATTGAATAAATGAAACATTGAGATGCTTTATTTTCGGGTTTCTCGTTTTGGAGACAGTAAACTGAGGCGAACTGATAAAGTGTGTCCTAAGAATAGTCGTGAAACCATTTCCTGACACTCGAAATTGCTGTTCCACTCTTCCAATCCTCAATAGCTTATCGTCATATCAGATTTATTAAACAGGTTGCCCTTGTACTTAGAGAAGCGTTTAAACACACGGCATAGAATTGAGGTTTTATTGTACATTTCGCTTCATCTTAAATTTGAGTTACTATCCGGCCAAACTTGACTATCTTAGGGATATCAAAGTTGTTGTCAGTTTACTTCTACCGTGTATGCCACAAAGTTTTAGATATCCTGTTGGACAAATGAGCGGAAACATGTTCGCTAATTGCGGTCATTTACTGCTGGGACATGTTCTTATTTACATTTAATCACAAACTCACCATATCACCTTTTACTCCGCAGGAAATGCGGATTTCCGAGGTGTGCACGACAAGTCTTCCGAAGTATCTAGACATTTAAATTAATATGTACTGAATGAATTCAGCACGAGGTGAGGGTAGTCTCACTGTTGATTATATATAAACCCTATGAACTAACAGGTAGTATTCTGAATGTGTCTAGCAAGCATTTGTAATCCGGTACATTTCAGAAGCTCGGTAGAACATGTCATCCAACTCTTCACACGCAAGGCGACAAAAATTTATCCAGTCTCACTCAGATTTTCTTCTAAGACCAAGCCTAAATTTCGTTTTGCGCCACTGAGTCTAAACATTTACTTAACGACAATTGTGTTCGACCTGAATGTTCCGAAACCTGTTTGGGTCAGGATATGGACTATTCCATCATCTGTAGTGGTCAGAAAGCAATTTTTGTGAGTTTTTTTAAGAACAATTATCTGGCTATAAAATTGCAGTTTTATGCATTCACTATCGACTCCACTGAAGCTGGAAATTGTAGCCGGCATAGAACTGTGCATATCTTAATCTGTAACCAAAAATTACGGATATATTGAATAATTTTTGCCGGTGCGTGCGCTGCCATTTCGAAGACAAGTACCGTAATATACGTATATATATACTTCGCAGAAGCACATAAAAGCAGTCATAATTTCTGGTGTTGCCGACTGTATACTCCTACTGAGATGGAATCTGACTTCTTGACCAATCTAATTTAGGCGGTGCTAAACGTGTTCATAATATCGAAGATAGACTTTTCAGTAAGTCACTGTTTTCATAACTTGATAACTATATTCAAACCCTCGCGTCAAATCGCCCACAGCATCATCATTCCATCTATCCAAAAAATTTTTCAGTTATGAAATGATTCAGCGAGAGTTATTTTCATATACTGATCTGTGATCCTGCTGGTGATTTTCAAAACAAGCTTGATGTTTAAGTCTGAATGAACTGTGCTCAGTATTGGATACACGGTGGGTTGGAATTTACTTCTGCATTCCTCACATTGATCTTCAAGACGTCTTCTTCTACGAGCGGCAAAAGTTTCAACTTAAACTTTCACTAAACCACAAGTTAACGTCCGAACTGTTACATCGACTGCTCATGTGCTTAGTTGCGTTCGAGTAGAACGTAATTAATTTATCCTCTTCCAGCAAGCCGACCGCCGTAAGTTGCAGTTTGTCAACATTTTCAAATACCTGTTTAGGAATAAATCCTCACTGTGAAGGGAAAACTGTTATTTAGCTGTTCTTAAGTCATCGATATTCCAACTTGCTATCTACATCTCGAAGTAAACGACCCCCTTGGCATTCATGCGCACATACATTGTGAGGTCAACCTAAGATAATTATACTCTGTGAATACCTGAACAAGGTGAAAATGAAAACAGTTGAAGTCCACACATGAATTCTCCCGTTTTGTTGAAGTCGTATGTTTAGCATACTTCTTCACTAAGGATAGACGGATAGTAAGTAGCACTTTCGCATTATAATGCACAGTGCTCCCAGTAGACCGATTCACAACTGCACAATCCTAAACATGTGGTACCGACCATTGCTGGTAAGTGTTTTGTAGAAATTTTATTACACCATAAAAGGTTACTTGGACTCTTAATCTTTTTACAGGGCATAATGTGTATTCTATCCGTCGAGGTTGAGCAACATTAGATATGTTTTAGAAAATCAGTGAAACTGAGTAAATATTTGATCGATACAGATCTGTCAGGTTACAGTAGTGAATGTCGAGCGATATCCTGATTTGTGGTCGAATTTTTGCTGAATCCAAAGGTTCAACGTTCAACAGAAAAATACTGGAAGTGTAACTGAGAATAAGTTTGTTGGGATAATATTTCCAAGTGACTGATGATTCTCAGTATTTGCTACTACAAAAAAATGTTTGTTAGCTCTTGTTTAATCTTAAATAAACTTTAGGCGTATCAGGTAAAACTAAACTAAAACGGTAAAAATACTTCATACTTTTGAATACTTAACGATAAACCGTCTAGGTAATGGCGGTATCTTAATTATGAATCAGTTTTGCGAACTTCAGTTTCAAACTGATGGGCCACTCTGTATGCAGAATTTATTATTTTTGGGAGTCCATCAACTCTAGCAGTCATAGGTTATTGCACCGGTCACGGATGCAGTGGTTTAATTATTCAACACTATTCACTGCACTCTGAATAACCAACGACACACGTCCTATGGTCAACTAGTAGCTGCGTTCCCACAAGACACGTGCCTTACTGCTCCTGCATACTTCTATGTGTATCCATCGTTTGAATCAATAGGAGTATAAAATTTGTCAAAATTTTCATGATAGTATGACACGTGCTTGTACATACCTACACACTCAATTTTTTTATCCGTTACAGGTGAGATCGTTATAAACTGTCCAATAACTTGTAGTATCCACTCAGAGTGGGGGTGGGGACGAACAATCAGAATCTAGAGATCCATCGACCTATAGGATAACTAAGCGTAACGGAAGTTTCAGATTCGTTCACACCTGTTCAGCATTATGCTGTATGTTGGCGACCAGTCAACGCATATTTAAACATACAATCACTAGAGAAGTGGTTGCATATATTGGCGACACTTTTTGAAAGTTACTCGACTGCATTTTCTATGGACTGTGTTCGTTAATGCACTCATTCGGTATTGCGTGGATAGTCTGCCGTTAGGCAAAACACTCACACCAGTTACACAATAAAATTACGTTATCCTAGGGATATAGTTTTCTACTCTGTGTAAACGCTTTTTTTATGAAAATGAATGACGAGTTGAACTTGTCTCACAAGTTTCATCCTACGACACGTTTGCAACAACAACAAAATTTTGAGGGTTGAACAGTTTAGATGCAAGTTTACACATTTTATTCTAACCCAACTTGTAACACAAAATGTTTATGACTGTAGCAAGCAAAATGGATTAAGTGAAAATGCGGCGTTTCAAAATCAAATTCAGAGGGCCCTCAGTTGTGTGAAGTTGCAAACGAGTCATCAGCTATAAAGGGTTTTATAACGTCCCTAATTTTACTTCACTGGTCATTCTATTTGAAAATTAAATACGCGAACAGGCAACTACACTGCAAACAAGCTGAGTGGATAAAAATGTAATACACTCGATGATCAAAGACCGCTTACACTTCTTGAGTGTGAAACTCTTACATTTTTATAATATGAAACGCCGTCATGACTGTTTCTAGCTTTGTTGGTGTCTGCACATATTCTTTCTGCTGAAAACGTTTAACGAAATATGACTAAAATATACGTCAACGATGTGCGTGTACAATACTCGACGTCCCACTTCGAAAACATTCACTTGAAATTGGCAAACCCACGAGCACTATGGTGAACTTGTCAACACCCACTTAAGATCACTAGTGCAGTTAAATATATTTTTAAGGGAGAAGACTAATTTCATTAAACACCTGATAACATTAAGAAAACGGAAAGCTTTCCATTAGCCTTCATAATCCGGGAAAATTTACCCTTCCGATTATCCGTTGATTTACGATGGATTAACATCACGTCCACATCACTTAGAGGTACAAGCAAAACCGACACCAACTGTGGGGGTTATTCAGTGTATGCTAATCAATATCTATTACAAGCTATCAGTAGCCGGAATGGCGTTTAACAAATTTAGTGAGTTGTGTGCTCGCTGCTTGGAGCGATTTCCTTATCGTCAGACATAACAATGGAGTAGACACAGTGGTTACTGAATTTATTCTTTGAGAGGTCGGGCAATCTGGGCACCATACACAAGCAAATGTGGCTGACTCCTCGTATTTGGTGGTAAGGTCGCGTACACTGTGATACAGATTGTCAACTCGGTTCGCTCACAAGCATGACTGTAATCATTATTCTGGTAGTGGCAAAAGTAAACGCTTCTGAGGAGCTGCGCCGAGAACAAAACTGGAGTTCATTGCTCCTTTTGATAAAGGTCTCGCGAGAAAGTTTATGAGAGTGCAAAATCTGCAATGGTTTTATATGAGAATAACAGCCGAAAGCGGTTAAGTTATAGCCGAAATCTTTCAAGGTTTTTTCTGGTGTACACCGGCAAGTGTTTTAATGAAGCATGGTCCGTTTTGCTGTTCTATATTGAGTAAACAGTCGTCACTGGAATAACTAAACCTCACACTTTTTCGATTACATTTCATACTTCCTTTAATAACAATGTCTCCACACTTAATGTCCAAACCGTCAATTGACTGTGTAAATGCTTCATGTATCGAGTAGCTGCTAACATTCTAACAATTGGACTCAAACGAGTTTGTTTTATGAGGTCCGTCATGGCGGTATTTGTTGCACCACTGTTCATTTTCAAGACGGGCTGATAAGAGCATCACATGACATCCAAAGTGGCGACGATATTACAACTATATGTCACGAGTATAATGGCGCTCAACCTCTATCAAAATCCGTATAGGCAATAGTGAAAAGTGCTCCTCATACACGTGTTTTTGGTACTAATGTATGCTTTAAACATTGATTCCCATCAACAAATTGCAAAGGGCAGCACATAAAATAGCATTTCATTCGTAACTCATCGGTTACTTCTGCAAAACTAACATACACATTACATACTAGAGGGACACAGGCAGAAGGACAATATTCTCCTAGGCAGAATCCAAAATCGGTCTATATTTCATCACTGCACGGCAAAAGATTCACCTGTTAAGGCATAGCCATATTTTAAATGATCACACAACCAAATCAAGTCGCTTAAGGCCAATTTAACTAGCGTTGTGTGTTGGTTTAATTTTGGGTTCGTCCGTCTTGTCCATCAATACTAACGAATATCGATTAGCAGAAATGCTTGTTAAATAAATAAAACATTCGTCAGCTTGAAGAACTACGCAAAACCATATAACTGATTATTCTGCCATCTTGTACGAGGTCTGAAGTGGTCCCGTTAAATCGTGCGGT
>JTDE01022074.1:0-21892 GCA_014338405.1 Paragonimus skrjabini miyazakii
CATTCAATTTCCGCTTCTTCCTCTTAGTCTTTTCTCAATAATTTTCACCCTTCTTAGTAACGCTTTTTTCTAGGATATTCCACGTCACTGTTGAGGTGAGCGGCGGCCCGAGCCACAGTACTTTTTGGTCAGGCTCATGGCTGTTATGATGATGATGATGATGTAGGTTGTGCTTTCTCGTTAGCGGAACGATAGTAAATCTCGTTATGAACATGTGTTCTAGATGAATCACGGCTTCAGTCTGATCAAGAAAATCCACTCCCAGTATAGGTTGATGTGCGTTCAGAGAAGTTACGAAAAGCTATTTGAATATGTGATCACTGATTTGGACATCGTATTCTGCCAGGCCATCAATTTTGAGGGAAGATCCACCCACAGGTCGATCAATAATCGCACATGGCTGAACGATCTTCCCTGATCTTAGCCCAGTCAATGAAATTGCCGCTGCAGTGTCAGTCAAACAGCAGTCCCAGCTACCACTGATTTTTACCCTAGCCTGGTCTGCCGTCTTATCGATTGTACTTGATGCCGGCTTTCCTTTCCCAAACAATAAACGGTCAGCGGCACGCCTACGTGGGTACGCCTTTTTCCTGCCCAGTCGGAAAATCTCCACCAGCGCCCAAATCTATCACATCTGTAGCACAAGTCGTTAAGACCTTTCTCATTCTTCCCCACCTTAAAAGCCGCCAATTTCATTGCGTTTCGAAGATCGTCCAATCTACTTGGTTCGTTTGCCTTCAACTCGCTAATTGTCAAGGAGTTTTCAACCAACAATTGTTGAGCCACGTCAGCCAATTCTTCCAAAATCATCGGAAGTGCAATGACAGCATTCTTGAGTTGTTCCTGGACTGCCTGTTTCATTCCCCTCAAGGCTTAATCAATTAGCACGCGTTGTTCCAAAGCCTGGTCCAACTCCGACAAGGGTCTTGACAACGAAGTCTGCAGTGACAGGGCATGAACAAGAGCGTCGGGCGTTCCTGAAACGCCGACTGAGCCACCGAACCCGGCGATCGGCACCCCCTTTGTAGCGACCAAGTCCAGCTTCGCAATACCCCTTCTGCCGCCTTCATCCTGACTTTGCGAAGCATCTGCAGGGTCGTCAGTTTCCTCTGGTATGTCTGGACTGTGACTAACTTAGCCACGTCCCCGAAATCCTCCAGGAATCTCCGAGCGTCCCCAACTTCGAATGACTGTGGACACAGGATTTTTATTCTTATTTCTAGTTATGGCAACGGTCGGTGTGGGCTAAGAATGCGGACGGCACAAGGATTGTATATTCAGAAGAATAACACCACCTGAAACGTAAACATTCAGTTGCACATATCAATTCCGTGACATCAAATTTGCCAATTCCAAGTTCACAGACGAAAAAATATTTCGTGTCAGAGTACATTCCAACATCACTTCTTGTATTTTCTCCCACTTAGTTCAGTAACTAACTACGTGTCGATGCCAGTCTGCTGACCAGTAGTATAGTGCGAATGTACATCTTCACTACAAACGATATCCAGACGAATATCAAAACATTTGACTCGCTTCTTTGGATCGTTCATGTCAGGTATGATGTACAAGCTTAATGCGAAAGCGTTAGTCGAGACCGTGTCACACGGTTTGTAACTACTTCCCTTGTTTCTGTTGTTTCGATCCAGGTCCAAACGCATCATTCATGTCCGTGTTTCGCCCGCATCGACTGAAGTCCAGTTGGGGCATTTCAACTGACCACACATGCATTCGGATGTGATAAATGGTTGTAGGACCGCTAATTGCGTGCGCGTGCAAGTGCAGCTGGCGACATTGAACATCTTTTTGGATCACACTGTGGGAACGGCGTGGGACGTGATGATGTACTGAGTGAGAGGGTGCGATAAGGACTACATTGTTCCAAATCGTCAGCTAGTAGTTCAAAATCATCATGTGTACCATGGAAGGAGGATAAGCTTATAAAGGAAAGCATCCAGTTAAAAAGTACAACCAAAACAAATGTCGCAGTAGTGCGCTGTCAAACCATCTGTACATAGGGACAGGTGCAATATCATTTATGAAACCTTGACGAACAGTTTCTGAACGCGACTGATGAAGCATTAGAAAACCGAGACAATGTGTTGGTCATGTTAGATATAATAGCCCTCAATTGGTTACTGGGGGAAACAAATAACGCACGTCACTTTCCAACGTTACGAATAAATCCGGCTATTTCTACGTGCTCATGATATACCTCTGCACAGAAGACAGCGCACATGAGAACTGAGACTGTCAACCAAGGAGCGTAGACATACTTAGACACACGCTAAGTGACACGAAGTTAATTGGTCCAACCATCACTAATGTTTTACTGACTGATGGAATACACCCTATTGGCTGTTGGTTAGTGTGATATTGTGCGCACTCGACATACCAGAGTTTTTGTCCGGAACCGACTGTTACTCTGTGCGCTTTTTCGAATGAGGTTCAACTGTCTAAGTTGCTAAATACACTTTTTATCGAGGTAAGGATGTCACTCACCCTTCTTTAAGGACAGTGATGATGAAATCAGATATGATGGTTAAAACCCTACGAAAGGTCAGCATTCCAGAAGATTGCCTTGTAACTATCAGTTTTCACTAGGCCCTCCGAACAGTGTTTAGACATTCAAAGCGTTTGACAGGTACTTTTGTGCATGTTAGAATCGATGCTGATTGCGGTGATCAGAATATTATACTCTACTATTTGACCATAGGAATCGGTTTTATTCACACATCAATACAGAGCATCTGCTGCATTGTAGTGTACAAGGCTTCACCTGCGTAGACAACACAGGTAATATACTGTTAGAATGAACTTTTAGAGGAAACGACGAAGCTTCTCTCAGACTTAGATATAATAAACTAGTGGACTGCATGAGCAACCAGTCAAACAATCATGGGTTTGATCCCGGTTGCTTCAAAAACAATTGTATGCTTGTCTATTTTGGAAAAATCCACTTAACAAGTCTATGAGGAGGCGTACTCTCCTGAAGCTGCAAAAATGCTACATTCCACGGTTATTGGTCAAAAAGTTCACTTCTCAACAGTATATAAATAAATGCCGTGTGTCTCAGTCCGATGACACCTTTTCTGTATAACTTCGATTCCACTATCGCACGCCTAAAATACAGCAAGTCTCAAAATGTTAGAATCTATGGCATAGCCGACTACGAGAATTCCTGTGCAATCACAGTCTTCATAATTAGTACACGACGTAGAAAACTTTAGGGCCGTCGCTTTTTCACAATGTGGTTCAGTCCTATAACAGATTGAGTAGCCCGAAGTTATTCGGCTTTGCAGCCTTGTTTGTCATGAAACGGACAGAAACAAATCATCATAATATTTCTTCGTTGCTTTCGCTCAGTACCATTATCCAAGAGGTATCGTGATTTACAGTGTAAGGAAGTTTTGTTGCAAAGGTATAATGTCCTAGTTCACAGTTGCAAACCCGATGAAAAATTTACTGTTAGTCCCTAGTTATTCCAATAATTGACGGCACACTTCAACCGCCAATAGGATGCGTCAAAATGTCAGGGTCACTTCCTCGTAGCAAAAGGCGGAGATAGACATAATACGGTGGACCAGAGGCACTAGCACCAAATGTCCGCCTGTTTATGCACGTTTTAGGAAAAAGAAAGTAAACCATATTTTCGCGTCTTGCTATGTAAAGGATTCTCACATCAAGACGTTGGAAAATTAAAACACACTCAGCAGACTAAGATAATTCAATTTACAGCCTATGGACAATTTTACGATCTAATAACCGTCCTTACAAGAATCCGAAAAGTGCTTCAAAGCTAAGACAACAATTTTAGCATAAAGGTTTATCTAACGAGCTGTCTCAGTATGAAGTAATCACTTGAATGGTTCGCCAGAACAGTGAAATATTTAATTAGGACTATTTTCGAACCTATAGCGGCTACGATAAGTTATATTTATTTTGGCCTTGTATATACTCCATATCAGTTCAATTATAATGAACTCCGTCGCGTAGCAAAATCAGTTTTAATCTAGTCTCATTCGAGAGTTATTCAGACATTGTGTGGTCGCTACCTATCCGCAAACAACGAGAATGAAATCGACCTAGTTACACCCGATCAGTCATATTCGCAGCTCGGAACTTAGCTAACTTGTTCAGCCGGTTGAACCCCAAATGACTTTATACTTTGCCACCTCAGTCAAAATTCTGGTCGACCCAGGGATAAACATTAAATCTGGTAATTTCATTTACCAAAGAAATTATCAAACTCGTAACTTCCACAGAGCCACTGGGACATCAATAGAATGGAAGGTGTTATTTGGGAACATCACAGGACCCTTCCTGCAGTTTGAAGGGGCGCAATTAATAAGTACATGTCTATCCCTGTATATTCACAAACAATTCGTTGACCTTACGGCTGCCCAAATAATTGGCAGAGTAACCGAACTAAACCCGTTGTCGATCAGTGGTGTGTAAGTGGTTCGCACGAGAAGACGGACATCCTCAGCTACCTTCTACCTAGTGTATGAGCAAAACAGTTTGAAGCGCAATTACTGCATGTTTGACCGGTGCTAACCATTCTCTCAATGATAAGGATGCTATTCGGACCACCTACTGAATGCCGAAAAATTGATCTAAAACGGTAAGAGTCCGAATACTTACTTTGTCGAGACCACTAAAATCCGATTCACTACGCTCAGGAAAAATTCGCGCAGACGCCTAATATCCACGGGTCCACGATCAGACAAACCAACAACTCGGAAAAATAATTGCGTAAATGCTAGCAAACGTTGGGTCAGCAGTCTCCACTGTCCGATTTTCCAACTCATCCTGGCTACTGTTTTCACACTGAGAAGCCAAAGGTGGTTTAGCAGTCTGTTTTCGGATAGTCACCGTCGGGGAGATAGACTAACAATTTTTATCATCCCGAATGACGAGCGAGTAAAATCAAAAAGTGGTTCGCCGCATAATTACATTAAACAGGTCACTAAGTGGTAACTACCGTACAAGTCATCCGAGCACTCCTGGAACGACGGTGCAAGCACGGAAGATGCTTAACATCCACACCATGGAACCATCGCGGATTTTAACACTCCGAAAACCAAAAGTGGAAATAGCCCTCCCGTCACAGCATTAACGTGACCCTGATGTTTACGCGTGGTAAGTTAAATCAATTTCCTCGGCAAACTACGGCAGTACAGTGTGGTCCTAACTACATTCGTCATAATCCAGTGGAATATCGAACGAGTTTAACATGGAACTTTCAAAATCATATCTCTCATTTCAACGTGCAATGTTTTGGCCATCATAGCCCAAGATCGATAACAACTGACTTTTCACAGATGTCTCTGTAACCATTTCAGTAATTGAAAGGCAATACTGGTCTGGGAACCAACATGCGCCGGTGAGTGTAAATGAACAAGGTAAAAATACGATACTTCCCAAACGGAATGCGCCATCACGATGGGTTTTTTTAATTAAACGACAGACAGTAGAAGCTGCATTCATGAACGAAACAGATTTACAAATCACCAAAAGAATGATCAGAACTCAACGATCTGATGTACACCATACTGTTTTTAGGTTAATCGCACTATTTGTGGAATCTGACGTGATGTATTATAGCCATGTTGTGAAAACGGTAAGCGTCCATTGACATGTCTCAGTCTTGTGGCCTCGTTACTGAACCGTGTCATGTCTTATTCGACCATTTTATTGGTGCTGTGATGACGGCAACCTGTGGCGTTATCGAGATCGACGTAAACAGTACGTTCAGAAATATTGTCTACATTAAGGTATTATGTACCCTGGAAACCTGCAAAACGACATATCCAGGATTCGAAGGCTGTCTAGTTTGGGTTGACAGAAAACATTCCCAGCATACGGGTTTTGGTTAAGTGATTACGAACCAGAATAACATGTTGATACACGTAAGTACTGATCCAATTGGGCGAGGCGGGATAGGGCGCGTAATCCACTCCTTACAGGTATCGTGTTTGTTTGCAAACTGGTTTATATAGGACCGTCCAGATTGTAAGTGTAGATGCCTCTGATGGCGGTTTAGAATCGATACTTTCATTTCATTGAAGGCACATCGTACGTGTGAGCCATGGAATTGATTTGCGTGTGTCTGCCTGACTCTCGTAATGTTGACTTATGTAGGATAACACACTTTTCAGTTCAGTTTGCCGAACAGCAGACGCACAGGGTTTGGTCTGGACCAATTTATCAAGCTGGAATCAGATCGCAATCTTGGAACGCAAGTAAGGGGACGACGTGTCGACAAGTTGAAAATGCACAGCGTATTGAACTGGCCTTTATTTATGCTGCCTATGGTGAAAATGTGGAAGACCACTAGGGATTTTAGTAGAAGGCATATGGGCACGCGATCGGTTACCTGTAAATCAGTTCGAACGTTGATGAGAAGTTTGTTACAACGGGCAGCGTTCATGACTTTCAAAGAAGTAGTCGATCGCGTGTTTGTGTACGCTCCCTGTAGAGCTTGCGTTTGAGATAGTTCCAGGTCGCAGATCTGCTGATGTGCGCGGTCGACTTCTTGGCATGTCATGAACACTATCCGTTGTAACAAACTTCATCATCAGCATTCGGACCGATTTACAGGTAACCGGTCACATCCTCATGTGCTTTACACTAAAATCTCTAGTGGTCCCCTCCACATTTTCACCATAGGCAGCATAAATAAAAGCTGCATTGTACAGACATGCACACATAAAAAAAAGTGAACGGCATCGCCAACGGATATGAGAACATTCTAACACACGACACTTTAGACCCCTTAAACTTTTTCATGTTAAGCATGTTAGCGAAGTTCATTGCTTTTTCACAAATGACATTTCCAACGACGAGTAGATAAATATGTCTTTCGCGCATCCGAAAAAACCACTGGGGCACAGCTTTGTTGAATGTGCAATGTGTGTTCCACTTGCCCATGACATCAACTTTGAGACGACAAGCTTTCAATGTAATCGCTGATAGTGCTTCTGTCCGATCTAACATTGTGAACTGTTTCCTGGGATACGTCCATAGATTTTGTTATTAAGAGTTCAGTAGCACATGATTCTGATATTTTTTTCGAAATCTGACTTTCCTCTGGTGGAAGACTGCTCGCTGTTCACCAGATCAACGCGCAAGTGACCCTGAATAAATCACCAATAACCCTGATTCTCAGTCTCAGGGGTGCTCAGCTGTGATAGACCAAGAGTTAGGCTGCATCCACCCAATCGACATCAAATAGATCACGGGACTGTACACTCATCTTTCGGTAGAGGTAAGGCAAACATCAAAATGCAACCAATAATCGACCGCTCACAACTTGATTGACCAGTCCGACCCGATACAGTGTCTGATCTAAATCTGAGCCACAAACCAAGTACTATACTGTACAGTGATGCGCACAAGAAATTTGACAGGCGTTACCAGTGAGCAGGGAAACATTTTGAGATACGCCACTCATCAAGGTGACGCAGAGTAAAACCAAAAACCACGGAAAATATTTGGAATAGGATCGGGGAACGGCAACTGGATAATCTCTAAAAAATGCAACATTTTAAGGACGCTAAATTAGACAACTTGAATGTAGTTGACATAAGATAGCAGATGATCACTAGAAATTATTAGTGACAGTGCGACAACCCATTGATAGGATTTACACAGCTCAATTCATAACAAAACCTCAGTGGTAACGACCGAGAGGGTAGGAATTTTCAATGGTCTTTCGATTCTCCATCCGACACACCATAAGTGGTTTTCAGCTATTCTTGTAGAATAAATTCAGCACAGTAATCAGTCGCGGAATGTCAATTTGAGGGTGAACATCGAGGCGAACTATATAAAGGGACTAACTGTGCGCACTCCCCACTACAAAACATGATACAGCTCAACGGTTTATCAGCAATTTTGTTGGCGTAAGTCGCACAGTACCAAATTGTATGCAACTCACTCACATCATTGCACAGCATAGTTGTATAAGGTTTTGGTATTGATGACTTTACAAGGAAAGTCACAATAATGATCGCCACGATACCATAAGATCAAACCACGAGTGCGACCAACATTTATCCCGAAAACAGGACGTAAGATCAATTCGGACTCCAAAACACGCCAGGATGCGGAAGTCGTGTTGGGCGGATCGACAGTCCAGACTGAATGAGTAGTGACCTCGGGTTCATAGAGGAAGTCAATGAAAATAGGACCTTTCCCTCTGGCATGATGCAAACACGCAGATTGCTAAACGATCCCAGACTTTCAATGTTTTATCCGTCATTTCCTGAGAGGTTCAGCTTTGTGTGTAAACGACCATTAGAATGGTCTACAATTTGAACTAGGCCCGGTGAACACAAGGACTTCTGATCGGCATCGACTGCAACAACCGGGGTTCTTCGAAACTGAAGTCTGCCTTACACTGACCATGTGCATAATGGCAAATAAGAGACAAAACGGCTCCTGTCTACCCTATAGAGAGACTGAAAAGTTGATTTCCATCGATGATGATGACCACTGTTGTTCAGACTAGCGGAAAATCAGGTCTCACTGGTAGTACAACAGGAACACACTCAAATAATGAGAATCAGTTTAACTGCGACGGCTCTGACCAATGGAGGCTGTGCGGATAAAGACCAGTGAAACGACTATGGAGGGTTTAGGATAATGAACTGGCAGACCAGATAGTGAACAAACGGCTCATTCTTCGGTATAGTGGACGTATATGTATCGCTATTCATCACGTCCAACACACAAGGAAACATGACTTTCCATCAGTTCAATATTCCACACCTGAGGCCGTTGCGATATACCGCTACAAACCCTCACTTTCTGTACAGAAGCAAATGGTAGTTAACCTATCACTATCATGGTGTTAAGAGTTTGTTATCATGAGTCTATATTATTCTTTAAGTGGTTATTATTACTATTTGAATGTATTGGTTGTACCATTTAAATAAGTACTTCTCTTGTCCTAAGCTTTACCTTATATTGCCCATTAGCTTTCGTTTATTTCTGTGTGCCTTGCTGTAAAACCGATATTGCCTGCATCGTTAGTTTCTAACTCGACCAGTTAAAGATCTGAATTTTGTTCGTTTGTTTTTAATTAATGATGGCCCATTGGAACGTGACTGATTCTTTGTGCTATTCCTATTGACCCACTCCTATTTTACGCTTACTTAAATTGATGCATGTCATAGTCCGGGCATCGTAACCGAAATGTCCCTGCAGAGTACACCTTACGTAATTCTATTTATGTTCTATATTATATATATGTTGATCACCAGGCTGCCGCTACCACCCTAACCCATCAACTATAAACAACGCACGTTGTGGCAGGCGGTGGGTTGCCAGTCTAAATGTAACCAACTAAACGAAGCCTCTGGCACGAGATCAAAATGGTCAATCAGGGGCTATCAGGTCCGAAGACACGTCGACGAGCTTCGTTATTACTGACACAGTACACCCACCACACTCCGCCAACGTTTCGGGAACACCGATGATAAAAAACGGACAGTGTGAACATCCCTCGTAAGAATGAACCAGGTTTCGCAGTCGCACAATAGGATCATACCGGTACCATAGAAAGCGTAAATTAGCACACTAGGATTTGTGACCTTAACATACACTCCGCCAGTGCTGATACTGCACCCAAGGTACATAAACTTCCCGACTACGTCCAACGGCTGACTACCAAGGATGGGAGCAGACGCGGAGTGTTCCAATTTTGTAACAGCACCCTGTACCTAGTAACTGCAAAGGCCATACCAAACTGACGAATTGAAATTTGTTGTTTGCTAAAGATGTCTTGGGCTCCCTGTAAATCCTCACAGGTTAGAACAGTATCGTCCGCATACTCTATTTCTCGAAGCTTAGGCATTCCAAAGCGAATTTACATTTGATTACTGAACGTCAGCTGTTGTTTGTCGACTGAAACAAACTATCGGCTTTCGGAGAATAAGCTAATAGCACATCTACGCACCAGGCCGATCTGGACAACATAAGTGAACCACGTCAAAATATCACTGACGAAGTATAAAAAATGAGCTTCGATCTGTAAGAAGTATCGCGCCAGATGCCACCGTTCACCGAAGTAGTTTTATGTGGTTTCTTATATTCTAACCATGAGGTTTTGTTCAAACTCCGTTGCACGTTTCCTACACCGGTTCCTTCAGCTCGCATACATGGTCTTTTGGACAGTAATTCTAGGCCTCTGAAGTGTTCTGACGACAACTCGCGTGCTCAGCTACATCTAGTTGATCGCAACGGGGCGACCTGAGGTGATCACACATTTTGCATAAGCCACCTGTGCACATTTTATTCGAAACGCGGTCTATTTAGAAAATCCGTTTGCTACGAAAAAATAACACCACCGACTTCATCAAGTAAGCTATTACTAAAAAACGGAGCAGCCTGATAAATCTAGTGTGGTGTGCATGTGAATAACCAACTGGAGTCTAGTTTCCCTATGCAGTGTGAAAGTGAAAACGATGGAGTCCACAATGGTACAGAGAAGAATTGTAGCGAAAAGGCGCCCAATAAAGCACAATCTTTATTGTCCAACTCATTAGTTATCGTGCCACACGCGCGCTCGCGATTTTGAGTCACAATTCAAGTCCACAACACCCCCGGTCTCCGCTCACACTTCGTGTGCACTTCTGCCCGGTTTGTGTGTGATAGACGCCTTTTCTCCAGGGATTTTCCGCCTGCTATTCCTCGTCCGTTCGTCCGATTTCGTTGAGTGACGGCTCGTCCGGTCGCTTGTGATGTCCTCCGTCTATCCAGTGGGCTTTAACCATACTCCACGACCGTGTCGAGATATTCCTGCGAGTGTTGGAATAATCGCGCCTCCGATTTGGTCATCCATCCTATTTTGCCCGTCATGTCTCGCCCGTTGGTCCGAGCCAATCGAGCGATGACTCATCCGGTCGCCCACGCCGTCCTCGATCCGCTCGCTGTGGATTTTTGAACGCACCTCCCACGTGCGTTGAGGTATTCCGCCGAGAGTTGGAATACTCGCACCTCCTGCCTGACAGTCCACCACAAAATGACGTGTAGCGAACAAGCTTTAGCAGTGGACAGAATATTACGCCTCACTGCCCTTGACTGGATGACCTTATTTCGTTAGGTCCAGCGAAATCCCTCCATCATATTGACAGGGCGAGTTGAATATGCTAGGTTTGATAGTATGACTGTTGTCTGACTTCGTCATTTCACCGTTGAGCCGGGCTGGGTGATGTCCAAGTAAGGGTTCGACAGTGCGACTAACATAACCGGCTCCACGGAAACGAGTGAATGAGTGCGCACAGGACGAGGCCACAGAAACACATACTGTGCTTTTCGGGTATGGGCGTGAAACAGGATTGAAAACAGAGCGGATATGCAATTTGATTAACAGCACCTGACAGCCCATGCGTCAGTGTCAACTTGCGTAGAGTGAGCCGATGCGCGATGCTTTCTCTTCCTTTAGTTGTGGCTGGCCTATTTCATTCTTTTACCGCACAGCTCTGTCAATACTTTTCTGGTTGCTAATTTTGTATGAACAGTATGCACGAATACCAAATCCTCAGTGATGACCCAACAGCGGAATAGCGAAGTCAATCAACAGTCACCGCAACATGCCTGATGTATTCTATTCACCTTAGAAATGTGGTGGGGGAATTCTGCTCAACCCATCAACCAGTCGACGGTAGAGGAGTAGGAATCCGTCCACAGCTGAAGTCTTTACAATTCACCCTTGTGTCCAGAAACGTTTCGTCCAGGCTTTGAGACTACTTTGGCCAACCCCCACCATATTAGCCTGTCAAGACCCACTGTTCAAGCGGAGTATTGATTACAGATTCACACTAATCATCCCTTATCTATCCCACTGAAAAGTCCACTGTAACATCAATGTGATGCAATCAGCCTAACGAACCACTGAAAACGAGCTTATTCGCTACACCTTATTTGTATGACTATTCTGGGGACTTTTACCCAAAGCCTGCAGACTAATAAGAATGTTGATGCTCTGGAAAACATCAGCCAACATGAAACTAGTCAACGCGTACAGGTACGTTGTAATGGTGTAAACGTCAGCAGATACGATAATTCCAGTAAACCCCCGTGTATGCTGAAGCAGACGACACTTCATGAAAGACTGCCAATTGCTCATGTTAAGACGTTTATTGTACTCGCTAAAAGCTCTACTTTCAAACTACTTATCTTCACATTGTCCGATCACCAAGTACAGGTTGCGTTACGACTCTGGAGCAACCGTTCACAGATCAAATCACTATCTCTTTGTTTGCACCGTTTTTTCAAGCATCTGTCTATCTCAAGTGGGCACAGTCTTATACCCCGTCGTTTTCAAACACCTCAGTATCTGTGGGAAATTCGTTAGCAAGCTTCTCACTAACTCAGTCCATAATCTTAACGAAGTGTTCCCCAAAACATACATGCCACAGCAACATTAGGCAAGCGATTCAATCTCGGTTTTCGCGAACAACCGTTCACAAAGTATCAGTTTCAATGCACTGTGAAGACTATCTCTGCAACAAACCAAAAACGACGAGTGAGAGAATCTCATATCGTTTACTTTCGCGTTGTAAATTGATAATTCGCTTGATGTGTTGCTACTGAATAGTCACTACGCTCACCGCCCGAATGTATACTCACCTAGAGTGAGTAAATGAAACTGTGAATAATGTGCAAGCGTGACACTTGAATGGATAGTCGTGCACATCAACTCTGTTGAAATGGTAGACTGATGTTAAACCAGGCGATTTTCATTGCTTGAAAGACCATTTTACGTAGATCTCCCATGTGCATTAAACTCATTTACGATACTGACAGGTCTTAGCAAACTCAGAAATGGTTCTGCATGGATGTGAACAGCATGGCACAATGTTATCAACATAATGATGTAAAAGGCGATTTATTTTTAACGTCTGTTCTGCCACATGCCGTTTCCAGCGGAGTCAAACACCAATGAAGAACGTGTAGATAGGGTTTAATATCTGTTATGGACAAGTGAGCGTAGTGCAAAACAGCACATGGACAGGACGACCGGTAGATGAGTAAAGACTACAAAGGCTCAGAAGCGGATGGGCTGGAAGAGATCATACGCTCAAACAGCGTAACGGGCATCACCAACTCAGGCAATCATAATCAATAAAGTCCGCTATGTACAACAAAATAGACATGCAAAACATGCGAATATTTACAAAATAGTTACTGTGCGCTTAAAGCCCGCAACCGACTTAGTCAGGAGCCGAACAACTCGGTAAAATAACGACACAGAGAAAAAGTTACCATCGACGGGTTGTTTGGCGGAAAATCACAAGGATGGTCTAGTAATCGGCCGAATTTCAGCATGTCGAGTTGGGGGATACATAGATGAAAGGACAAATCCTATCAGGACAAAATGATAGCATTAGATGAGACCAAGTCGCTTTTTGTACTCTTGCAGATTGAGTAATCGACGATTTGGTTTTGCACCAGATCCATTTAGTGTGCCAGAGGCTGAAAGACAGTTAGGTGAGTCGCGTGCTCCCAGTGAGTCCGGCAAATGAGGAGACCTGACACTGGAATCCAAATCCTTGGATTTTGACGGTGTATTTCGATCACCAACACCCAGACAAGGCTGATCACCACCGGTACCGTCCAAATCCAGATTTATATTTATTTCGAAATTATGAATAGCGTGTAATGAATCATGGGGTGTAGAAAGATTAAGCGTTTCGTTCGCTAATGACCATCTAACTCTGTCACTGCTATCATTTAATAGTGACCTATCAAGTCCCAGAGCGGATGAGTTCGTTGATAGGCCTTGTTGACGTGACGTGTTCGGTGTGAGCAGAGTACTGGCAGATACGGATTCACTCAAAGTAGTAGAAGCCATGTCGGTTACGGAATTATTGCCGCAATTCTGCGTATCGTCTCGGTTGACGTTGCCCGTCTACAAAACATCAAACAATTCAGTGAAAAAAGATTAGTGATGATGGCTGGAAAAGAATGTTTGACTTACTCACAGTAAACTCGTAATAAGCAAATTTCTGATAACACAAATGACACCCCTAACACACTGAAAGCTGAGTAACTTGCGAGAAAGTAAAAAGACGGAAAGTTACCCGCTTATGTCGTAATTGTTCCAAGTACTTCTTCGTCACAATCACAGGTTGAGAATGAACTCTGGTGAATGGATCCTCTTCCTTGGATTTTTGAGCTTCTTCACTTTCCTTGCGTATAGCCTCTTCCGCTTGCTGTAAGCTCAGAACACGATTACGTTGATTGATGGAAGTGATAGATTTGAAGCCCAGAGTTCGTCGACGATCAATTCGTTCCGCTTGTGATTCTACCTCTTCCAGCTCCATATCGATGCGCCGGAGCAGTTCTGTATCCCCTTCTGCCTCGGCTTGCTCACGCTGTTTAATAAGTTCCGCCTTGCGTAAAGCGAAATTCGTGGGAGCCCGCTGAAAGCGCTTTTTTGATTGGATAATCTATGAATATGTCCATGCAAAGAAAAAAGAGCGACATTGGAAGCAAATACTGAAGAACACGGTTCACAACGAACATAACATTAAGTGTTTCATGGAACGAACAATCAAATAGATACACACAAACACGACACCGATCAGTAGGGAGGTCAGCTAAGTTGTATCAAGGTCCATACATGCACATACAAGCAAGGCACATATAAGACACAACAGTGCAGAAACAGGCAGACAGCCCCGAAGGCGTTAGGAACCTCGTCTCAAATGGGTTACCGTGAATGTGGTAATGATAGCCGACACTTTCAAGCCCATACAGGTCACAGCACAACACAGTCGCATGAGTGCGACTGACAGCGCAGACGGTTTCATTGTGTGCAGTGCGAATTCACGAGTTGCCCAAATATGTATCAATGGACCATGACGTTAAAACTGCATGCCAACTGAAAAATGCAATTATGCTCACCCTTGGATCATGTATCGTTCACGCAGGCCGGATATTAAACTGCATAAAACGCTAAACACCCCATCGACAGCCGAAGAGTACAGTGATCTGGTTCTTGTCGAACCAAACGCCTACTTTAACAGGAGCAGTAGGCTAGAAGTGCTTGACAGTCGATGTGAATACAAGAGAGCAGAGTTTATTTACAACAGCACAGGTATGGAACCAACGGCTATATCGAATACCCACAAAGGAATGAAATAATTAATTACCTGTTCGACTAGACGCTCATCTTTGATCGGATGATTGATAGCGTCTTGGATTTCCGCTGCTTTTCGGTTTACAAAGGTCAATGTGGGTGGTTTCATGTTTGCGTCCGTTATGCGCCGCATCCAGCTCTCAAATTCTGAAGGGAGAAATTCCGAGTTGGACACGAATGCGAGTCGGAAGGTGCTCTGGTCTTTGCCCACGCGTACAACCACGCCTTTGTTGGTGCTGACAAAAGGCGGGCGAGAGCAAAGCGATGCTTACTTTGTGCTACACCTTCCAGATGCATTCGACTCATGAATATAGCGCATTTTCAAATACCATGCAAAACATATAAGCTTATCTGAAATGACTAACGTGACTTTGCTAAAGCTATACACTCTATGACGGATCTCGACAGGTACGATGATCGGTGATTCTGTCATCAGAACTTACCGTTAACCGAAATTCAATTAAAAAATTAGACAGAAAAATGTTTTATGGATGACCTGAAAGGACAAACAAAGCGCAAAAATCAGAATACATGAAAGCTGAGAACATCAAACTTAGGCAGGTCCTGATATTAAATCCCAAGCATAGGGAAATATACCGTGGTAAATGCAGCATCGATTATCAAACATATCACGAAAACAAGTCACCCCATTAACCCAGACGTACTGTGTTTGATCATCGTTGTCTCCATAAGATAGCCCAGATCAGAAAGGATAATGGCGTGAGCAATGCGAAGTTTCGCTGGCGCGCACTTCGGGTCGTTCGGAAAGCAGCAGTATTGGTAGAATACTCAGTCTGTAAAGGGCTGGGTCGCGTGCGTCTCAAGTAAGCTAAGCGCTTACCGCACTAAGCGTTACGTACTAAACACGAACGATTGGACGAGAATGTGTGGTGATCAAGCAAAGACGTTGGTCACGAAACATGAAGACCCTAGCTATTCCGTTGAATACAATGAGTAGGCGACGCCTATCCAGTTAATGACTTCGTGTTCACTCAAATCGTTGGCTAGAAATACTGTGAGATGACAACACGCCGCAGCCGGTGATGTGCCAGCATCTAGAGTATTTCCAGTTGCTTTGTCTAATGTCATCTTTTTTATCTTTCTTTCCTAGGATATTTAACCTCGCCGTTACAGTGAACGGTGGTTCGAACCGTAGTACTTTCTTTCACGATGTTCATGTGCAACTGGAACAAGAAGCTAAAGTCAATTAACAAAGTCATGCTGATCCGAAAATCCCAATCGATGCACGAAAGACAACGGCAAGCAGACTTCTTTGTATTTCAAATCATCAGCCAGAGGATAATCCCGACAACGCCTCAGTTACGAAGAAGGAAACCAGTTGTAACTTAAAAGTGAAGAGAGGTTTCGTGTTCTCCCTTGTAAGTTGGTGAAACACGTACTTCACACGTATATAAAATGTTCAAAACCCATTAACGCTACGTTCCAATTCGACCCAGTATGTAAGTGTACAATATTCCACGGCAAAAATTGGCCCGTTAGCTAGGCGAATTGCTTGAATCGATCGGAAAACAATTCAGTACGTACAGTCTGAGAGATAGTTTTCAGCTTACCGATTGCACCGACGGTTTAGGTGATGATAAGATAAACCCCTAGTTGAAGTTGCGGCTTTATTTACTGACTTCCCGCTCCTTGAAGAATTTGATATATAAGTTATGTGAAAGACAGTGTTCGTTGTTTTTGTACACACATTCTGTGAAGTTCAACTCTCAGAAGCTTGCTTTCCGATAAGTGGATAAGTTGCCAGAAGTCCATTGGGTCCACTTCTAGCGGATTCCTCCAAGAGTAAATTAGAATCTACGTTAAGGGAAAGCCTTTCAAAACCGTTGTTGTGCAGAGGCTACGTAAACGAAGTCAAGGCTATTTTCTAGGACTCGACTGATTCAAGCGTCATTCCTGGAGTTAAACTAAGCCCGCTCGAACGTAAAACTAAATAGAAGGGGAGTGAGGAGCTGTCATTCGTGCTTGAATATTGCAATCATCTGGGAAAGCAATGACACGATAATCAGACAAATATACAAAAGCCTACACAGGCAGAAAAATATATGTACTTTGCTGTTGACGCCCCACTTTCACTTACACCTCGGTTGTTTGTTTGCGAAGTGTAGGCACTTTGATGTTGAATGTTTGAATATAGACGTAGCTATGTTTTAGCAGTTACGTCCCTCTCCGTCCCCTTCTTTTTCTTCTTTCTCTTTTCCTATGGAGTGTCTGCTTTTCTTTCTTCGTCATGGTTGTGTGGCAGTTAAGCATCAGTGTGAACCACTGATCTATTGTTGTCTGTGATGATGAAGACAAACTTTGAAAGCCCCCGTCAGGTTCAATATCGGAGGCCTACTGAGAACACCTTTTCCAAGGAGAATCTGCATCGAAAGAAATAAGTGCACTGACGGACATGCTGCAAGCTAATGGACACCACCTGCAAGTTATTAAGAAATGTAGTGGCGCTAGTTCAACGAGCAGGTACACAACAGCGTTGCCAAAGAAGACAGCGTACGTAGGACACTTGTATCTAGGTTACCACTAGTCAACGATGACAAATACAAGTCTGACACCTGTATTTAGAACCTACAAAGTTATATAATGTACAACATACGAGAACTTTGATTCGCTTTAACAACGAACAATCGGTCTACCATTTGTACAAACACTTGTGGAGCTGCACAGGGAGGAAAAATAGGCAACATGTTCCCCAATGGCTGGAAACAGAAAAACCAGGCGTCTGTATGGAGGCCGACAGACAGTATCTAATGTTTATGGTGGCAAAGCACATTATCCATATAGGAAACAATCTCTGTGACGTTTAGGAACAGACAGAAGCGCATCCTTCAGTTTGCTGAAATTTGGCCACGAAAATTCAAGATCAACTGTGGATGAGAATAGTCTGTGCTGGTGTGGCTACCGTGGTATTCACAATCATCACATTGTTTTGTTGTGTCTGTCTGTCTAACCCCCTAATCCACGATTTTCACGCTCACAGAACTTTATCCGGATGAATAAAATTAGATACGTCCACGTGTTACCACATTGTACGAAATATTACTCCTAAAAGCAACACAAGGTGCCTGTGCATTGTTTTATTCAAGTTAATTAGGAGAACCAAATGTCTTAAATTTCCACTGACAAACATCAATCACGAAAGATCCCCTCAGCTTCCTAAACTATCCGAGCTGGTTTCCATATAAATCGCCCTCAATCGCTTTTGAAAAGAAAAGGAGACAAGCTATCTAAATCTGGAGCCTTGCTATCTTTCAACAGCTTAAACTCCAGAGCTACTTTCACTGGAACGCAATAACTAACGATTAAGCGCCAGTACTTGTCACAGCAACTTGCTAGCCAACCAACAGCAGAGTGTGAACACTAAAAAGGCAACCGTTTATTAGCTATCAAGGTCTCAGAAAACAACTTACGCCCAGAGACAGAGGAGGAGGAGGAGGGAAAGAAAAACTGAGGAACAAAACAGAACGATATATTGGTGATGGCTAAATAAAATCACTACAATGAGAACAACAACCTCTGACACTTCCGGGCTGTTTGTGCCACAGAAAGGATTAACATAAAAGGCTCCGTCCCAAGTATCTTATACGAAAGTTCGATCTGCGGGATAACAAAGATATGAACTTCCTAAGGGATCCTAACCACAGCAAATAACTTGAGGATCTGATTCCCATGACAGAAGCCTGCTAAGGCCGAATACGCCGGAAACAAAACACTGTCTGATTCCGTCTAATGCCGCAGCTTCCAGAGGATTTAGCACAGATCCCGTCAAAACACTTAAAATGTCAAGTAAATACTTGTCAACTAGATTCAGAACTACGCGAAAAGTAAAATGCACGGTAGGTATCGCGTTAGCGAACATTGAAGACAAATCAGTATCAACGGGCACATAAACATCTCACCAAAATGTCCACCCATAAAGTGTGTTCAAGTGAAGCTAAGTCTGCACAGAAGAAACAGCCAATAAAGTCAAACAGTTTGGGCGTCGTGTTTAACATATTATGGATAAATGGATTGAGAATAACACAACATTATGAGCAAGTTGTAATACTCTACGTTTCAACCACCTCGGGTGGCCAATCCTGAAGAAGGCCACCCGAGGTGGTTGAAACGTAGAGTATTGCAACCTGCTCATAACGTTGTGCTATTCTCAATCTATTTATTAGAAGAAAGTACCGTTTCATTTTCCACAGTTGAGCATAATAACAGTGAATGAGCTCACGCTTACCGAGTGTCACCAAGATCGTAAATTTTTGGCGTCTCCAGTACATCCACAACCTCCGCGCAGCGATAAACAGGTAAGCCTTGGTTGAGCCCGATATTGATACGAACAAAGCAGCCTTTGATCAGATCCTAATGCCGACAAGCCAAAACAGACAAGTATAGAAAAGAACTATGGAGCATAACGACAACTGAAATAGAAATCGAGTAAATTAATAAGGAACAATCGGGTTTATTACGAGATACACAATCTAAGTAGGTGTCACCCTTGCGCTTAACTGAAGAAGTATGCTAGAACCCGACATTATCTAAGGTAAGTAGGAAATTCGGCGTTAGAAAGCACAGAAACCACCATAGCTATGACTGTACATCCGTTAAGCAGTAGACAGCAGTGTAGTAAGGATGCTGACTATCATGAATGCTGACTCAAACCATGGTCCCAGAGATTGCTTCTGCCTACGTTTCAGCAGCTTGGCCATTCAACCCAAAATGTCGTACGACACAAAAAAATCATGTAGTACAAAAGCTGAAGACAACTAGAACACATGGCTGCACGGAGTAACACAGTCGCAAGGCAGATAATCAGGTCAGTGATGAAAATGACCACAAAACATCCACTTACATCAAAGAACGGCATATGGACCCATTTTTCTATTTTGAACCGAGATAACCGGATTCGGGAAAGCTGATCTAGTGATGAAACCAACTCTTCCTCAGGAGAACGGCTGCGACCACGTGCATCATCCTCACTGGATGAACCGGAACGTTGAGAGCCCGATAAGCTAGACAGGCTGCAGAGTTGAATGGACGCATGTTGCAATCGGGAGAATCCAAACGAAAGAAAACGAAGAAGCATTTGTAAAATATTACGGACACAACAGTCGCAATTACACCAGAATCAATGGCATAAAGGTCTTGTATTCGCCATGGCAGCATTCAAGAAGTTACGTAACTTTCAAAACAGCAGTTAAAATGAGTCAGAACTCTTGGCACTGAACTGTTGTCTGTATGACCTGAATGATTAGTATGCATGAAACCCACTGAGTGTAACGTAACGCACTGTCAACCAAAACACAATGTGTCTTTAAAAAAAACTAAAACTAATGGTTATTGCAAATTTTGGGAGTAAAACCTTATAGACGTACACAGATATCATGAAAACATTTTTTTCCATTTACGTTGAAGGATCACAACCAAGGTAGTAAGCCCGGCAGCACATAAGCGATTATTCAATGGAATCCAATCGGACAAACGTTATCCTGTTTCTGAATTCTACATAACATCCAATCTAGCTATGATATTTACCTCCCATGCCACTACAAACCTTAAAGAAGGAGCGCATAGTTCGCGAGTCATCCAAGTGTGAGTACAAGCAGATAACCGTCCTGCACTCGTAAATTCATGATCCAAAGAAGCAATGCACATCGCGCAACAGAACAATATGATGGTCTAGTTATTGAGAGTGGAAAACTGTGGCGCCACCTTCCCAAGATAAGAGAAACCATTCTGACTCCTGTCAAGTGTGTATGTGGTGATGGTGGGGGTCAACTATGGTACCGAGAACCAGAACGATGTTTCATTCAGTGTGGCCGATTACGCAACAGAATGGAGCTACGCATTCCCTGAAGAGCTATAAGGTCACCCAATTTGTCGTATTCTAACAGAACGTCGCCAGGTCTTTGACTGTGTCCTACTTGAATTCACCCCCTGGATAATCCCGACCTATACTGCTACCTTGGCGAAGTGGTCGGGCTTGTGTACTGTTTTGGCCAGACGGGCTATGCTGACTAGGACTCCGGTCCTTCCAGGTGCAACCTTGTCAGACAGCCCAAAGGGAAACAGTCAGACGAAAAGCAGTTACACTCATAGGATTGTATGTCGCACTACTGACCGCGTAGAAGTAGTTAGGTAGTGAGGCACGATCCTATGGGCATACAGCAAAACTATTTTTATAGTTGCGGCACTGCTGTCTTTCGTGTCAGGAAGAAGGGAGTTAGAAAAGCTACCCTCAAACAAAGATCACTCCGATCGTCCAAAAGTTGACCGTGACCGCCAGCGTATTATCCAATACGGTCGAAAAACAGTTGATATCTCCCAAAAACCTGATGTAGCTTCGAGTACATCCACTGCGCGCAGCAGTGCTCAGAATGAGACATCAATGTTTTATTCACTGCGACCTTGGGCTAGGCAAGCCTCTCGCTGCCAGGTGAGTCAGACTTCGGGCGATAATTGTTTTCCGAGGTCACGACGATTGGTAAATATTGGCGCTTTCAACGTCCGCGCTCTCCGACAAGTCGGTCAACAAGCTGCTCTGGTTAGTGCTCTCTCAAGTCTGGAGCTTGATGTGCTGTGTGTCGGAGACGCGAGTCTACGAGTCTAGCACGGTTATCCATTTGAACTCACCTCTGGATAACTGTCGATTCAAGTGCTTCTCTCTCAGGAGTTCTGGTGATGCTGAAGCTGAATCTCGCGGTCAAGCTGGAGTGGGAATCGCACTGAGTT
>JTDE01022075.1:0-18216 GCA_014338405.1 Paragonimus skrjabini miyazakii
TGCAACATTAAAGGAAGGAAGAGTAGTACAAACTTCCTTCCGGTCGCACACGGTCCGTAAAGATTAACTGTTTCCAATTTGCATAAAACTAACATTCGGCCCTTACCGGCAAAACACAAATCGTAAATGATGTGTTGAGTAGACTATTATTAGAGAATTTCCGTTCCCTTTAGTTCTACAAATTTTTAGTATTTCCGATAGTAAAGAAAATAGTCAGAGACTTCCGTGAATAGTAGAGGTTTGGGTTCTCACCTGTGTTTGCTGGTGGTATATGAAACCGGATTAACTTCACTGATGTTAGCTGCGAAACATTTAACTATTGTGGTTCCATTTTGCACAAAGTCGGTGTGAGGCAAGCAGGAGGCGCAGAACTATCAACGCCGTAGCCAAAGTATGTCATTATCACCTAGCAGTGACAGCACACGTGACCTATAATGACTGGCGCAGTGGAGTTCAGGTTCATTGATTCCACCTGATCGTTGAATGTGGACAAGTGTTTTTCCACGATGTGTGCTAGCTCTTTACGAACGTATCATTTGTGGAAACCGTTGACTACCTTTGTGTATATATTAGTTCCGAAGGTTTGAATGTGAGCTTACCCGAAGACACGCTCAAAAAGCTGATATTAACATGCAATCAGAATGCAGTTTCAGATTGATACCGTCAGGAGGACAGTGTTACGGTGGGGCCACCGTTAGGCCCACTGTTGGCAGATATCTTCATAGCAATGTTAGAAAGAACCACGTTTCGTGGGAATAATGGGCATAACACTATCTGCAAGAAGTACGTGAGCCATACAATCTGTGTTGTTGGTGAAATTGTGGATAAAGATAACCTACTTGCTGTGGCGAACACAACACATCTAAATCTCAACTTCGCACTTGAAGACAAGAATGGTGGAAGAATATCCTTACTGGACGTGGCCTTGGATCGTCGTGCAGTTAGTGAGGTTCAGAGAAGCATTCGCAGAAAGGAGACCTGAAACAGCCAGTCTACTCACTTTTTCAGTTACGTACCTCTTAGGCAGAGAAGAAAAATGCTTCGTAGTTTGACACACAGAGTTATGAAGATATACACTGATGAGATGATTGAGGTTGAAATATTTTTACGGCGGACATTCGCAGAGAACACCTACTACGCAAACTTTGTTGATAGACATACGGAACGCAAAACACCGAAGGTTAAGCCCCCACCTGCGGAAAAGATGTTGGTTTACATCACACTAGACTACAACGGCGTTGGTTGAACTAGTGACTCGCATATTAAGTAACGCAATTGAGAAAACCTGCAGCGTGGCACAATTGTGAATTTCGTTCGGATCCAACCCAGTAATCTACGTACAACGCAAGGGCACGTTATCCAAATATATGGCCTCATTTTGTGTTTACTCTTTCACATACTCTCATGGAGCAGGTTACCCCGATCGCACAACCTGGCGCCTTTTTCAGAGGATACATGAGCACCATCTGACATCCTGACTAAGGGCAAGATGAAGTCTATTTCGAGTGCAATTCTGGCGCACCTCCTTGAGGCAGGACACCAAGTCTCATCGGAAGTGACTTTCCAGCCCATTTACAGCTTGTCCAGTAGTCAATCCAGAGAAGTCACCGCAGGAGCGACCGGAATTCAGCTGCGCAGTCCACTGTTGTGTCCATATCCTACGGTTACCTTGGCTCTCCGCTACTCACTTGACATCATCGGAGGTCGATGTGGTCACCTATTGTCCTTCAGTTCACGACCGTTTGATGTAATCACGTGACTGATTGCTCTTGTTTTCACCGGCTTAACAACTATGATGACATAAAATGTTATGTAATTAACCTGCTGATAGATAGCCGAAAACAGTCTGTTCGCAAAACTATCTTTTACTTCTGATACCTCGATGTCAATTTAAGATGTCTCAAGGGGTTCAACGGCGAACGGGGTTGCACGGCCAATATACATGTGGATGAATGACAGACACAAGAATCGGTTAACTCTTATGGAATGAGAGGACAGAGATCCGCTGGGTGCAGAGAGTAAACTAGGCTAGTACGTCTGTACCCAGTCGCCAGAGATACAGGCTAACATGTGCGCGATGACCACTGGATCCATGGGAGATCCACTGGGATTGACATAGACTTCGGACGTCGTCTGAACGGCCGGATAAGTTGGGCAAGCCTCGTCTCAGGAACTAGTGCAGTAGCCATCCCAGTAACAATCTGATGGTTGTCGTGACAGCTGAAGGCAGGATTGAAACACCCAAAGTAATCAATCGATCGGAGTCCCTATGCCTGGGTATATAGTATCCGGAGTACGTGGCAAACCATTAGAAGTCCACTCTGGCTTTTATCATCATCATAACAGCCATGAGCCTGACCAAAAGGTACTGTGGCTCACACCGCCACTCACCTCAACAGTGACTTGGAATATCCTGGCTTTGCGTGGTCTGGATGTCGATCAGGCGAGAAAAACCGCCCCACGTGTGTCGTAAGGGTCTCCTAGCTACTATGATTGCAGAACAGTAAGACGGAGGACAGACTGTTCACAATCAACTAATGTGGCTGAATGCTAAGTGGACACTGGGGAAAGTTGACTAAATGTGGAAGTGTTAACTGATAGCGTATGATGAACCGGACAAACAATTCAAATTGGAAACCGTCTACTAGATGCGCACCATTTGTCCATTTAGCTTCATCACAATTCTCTGAGAGATACCTATTAAAGAATTGAACTGACCATCAGTTCTGATTTGTTTCAGGTTCTCTCACATTCTTCTACGTTCCATATAGGTTTTTGTGAACCATGTCGCACATTTCATACATGTACAGGTTGGCACTGTCTCAACTAACGTAAAACTCCGCCCCAAACACGCATAATTCTTTGATCTTTCTCTAGTAAAAAACACACGCTTAAACCCATATCATGGTCAACCCGATCCGCTACTCTTTCACCCACCTAGCCTGAATAAAGAAATTCACTGTTTGTCTGTCGGTTCTGAGCGTTCACGTGACCAACCATAACTGCCAGTTATTTGTCACGCCAAGGTTATTCCTACACGTAATCTTTGTTCATTTAATCCACTCTGCTAAATGGGAACCAAATCAGTGATGGTATAATAGAAAGGATAAGACGGTCAGTTTCGGAGCAAATTTAAGCAGAGCACCTTGTTCACTTTTTCGTAAAATCAAGCCAATAATATGTTTTATGCTATCCCCTCCCAGAGAGAGAGAGAGAGGAATTTTTGACTTTTTACATACTTGTCTTCTGAAACTGGAGGACAACTAAGCGCGATTCAGTCTTCAAATAATGATGACAATCATGAATCTCACGGAAAAGTTGGCTAAGCGTAACAGTCCGTTGAGACAAAAATCTAGATTGTTTCGTGCTTACGATTTCATGCTATTGTCAGGCGTGACAGTTTGGTATATGTCAATATTTCAGTAATGGTATTATCTATTAGCAACCCTTAAGATGACGATGGCCGAAACCCATGTCAATCTCACCGGAACTCTTATGGACCCACCGAAAGACAGCATGCTTTCTAGAGGTATTGTCCACGTAGGTTATACGAGCACAATCGATATCTTTTGCTTGAAATGGTATACAGTGTGCGGAATTAGTCTAACGGGAATGCTGAGCTTCATCTTCTCACGAAAAATAAGAGTAATGTTCCCGCTGGTCGTCATAACTTTCATTAAACAGACAGATAACGAGTCATCGGAACGTCTCGTAAGTATCCAGAAAGTCTCACCATAAGCTACTGCCATTCATACAGCCTCAATTCGTCAACTAGAGCCGAGTTTCCATTTTGACTAAGTCTTAATCGTGCGAATATCTGAACCCAAAACCATCTTGGTTCGGCGTTAAATAAACGAACGAAATGTATTCGCCAAAGCGAACTTGCATCTCCTATTTCATAAAAGTTCCACCGTTACATGGCGATGAGCATGCTGGCACGGATGAAGTGAAAACAACCAGATGAAGAATAAAACCATGATCAAAGCTAACTGAAGCTGAATTCCAACCGAAACCCATTGATTGAGTTTTCCACCCGACAGACAACACCAACTAGAGAAAATAGAATGGCATCTGTGTAATTGGAAGAGCTACAAATCCGACTGCTTTTGTTCTCTGTAGTGTTTCGAAAACCGGTGATTTTCAACGAACTCATTCCATGAAGTACATGCAATCAGAGTAGCAAAGAACAGTTGTGAAATATGAATACAATGCACATCCTTGCAGATGTAGTGATGGTGTCGCGTGAAGAATACGGGCAGTGGTCATTCAACACAACTACGACTACTGCTAGTAGACGGTGGCGAGTAGCGAGCGACAGACAGTGAAAATGGATAAATCGATAAAGCGCCGGATGCTGAAGGGTCTGGAAAGCGTTCAACTTTCGGGTCTGGTTGGGGTGGGGGTCAGTATTGACCATTATTTGTCGGATGCGCGACTCTTTTTCTTCTCAACGTTTTCGGAGGTTTTGGAAACAGGCTGCTGAGCATCGCTCGCGTTGGTGCTACGATCAGGATTGGTTAGAAGTGCGGCGCGGATTCGGGAAAGGAGGAAACCGGAAGTTGTGTCGATCGCACGACGCTCACCTAAACAATCGGAAAAGAAGACGCCGGTTGACTGGAGGTAATGCACAACATATGCAGCAAAAATCAAGCACCATATACACAAAAACAACGAGGTTAGACAAGATGAGGCGAAACATCTATCGAAGGTATGACTTCTTAACGAATCACAGTGAATGAGGAAAGTTGGCATCTTAAACAGTGACTAAAAATATCAAGATTCGTATCGATTGTAACGCTTCCAGAGTCGGAAGTATCGGTGGTCTAGTTCCTCGCTGGATGCGAACTTCACTTATAAAGGGGCACTATGAATATCAAGACTTTGTCTGCGTTCCTCACAAACCAACCTTGCAACTGAACAAGTTAGAGTTTAACAATCAAGAGAGTATAGTAAGCGCATGACTACGTCGGGGAATAACAGAAAAGCAACGGCCGTACCTATTTTCCAATAGCCTTCACCGCCTTATTGTAAACCCATTTGGCACCATCCGTAAGGCGATTCAACCAATTATCACCCGTCCTACCACCATCCACATCATCATCAGCTTGGGGATCGGCCCCACGGTGTGGTGTTTCACTTTTGTTTGCGAACGTTTCACGTCCGGACGAAGAGGGTGTCGAGGTGCCCAATAAAGCCTTTCGTAGCTTGTCCAGACCTGAGAAGAGGGTAAGCGAAGCGGTAGTATTATCGGGTAGGCGAACGAAACACGTCCGTCCACTTCGTCCAGTAGTAAATCGTGGGAAGACACTTAGAATTAATCGTAACAATTAACATTAGTTGGGCGGAAAACCTTGATCCCGGAGCAACAGAAGTGGATAACTTCTGTTTTTGCAGTAATTTTTATGTAGGTCAACGACCAAGACATAGCAGAGCACATTTTTGGCAACCTCGAAACCTTCTCAGTTTACTCTTTTAAGCGGTTATTGCAACACACGACTGAAATGCACTTCAGCCAGACAAGAAAGCAAACGGCAAGATTCTCGTCGGTAAACAGAACACTGATTAACAATACCTCACAAAACGCCCAATTTTAATACAGTCTACCAGAAGGAACTATTTCACAACACAGAAACCGCATTTATTTCAATCAACATTACTGCAAACGAAAACAAACGAAGACGGCGATCAAACTAGTGCAACAGAGTGACCCTATGATTTTGTTCCAAACGACCGTCTAGTTTAGTCCGTGGTAGTGTTGTGACCGCAAAAGACGCTTGGCCTGCAAATTTGTTTATTGCACGAACTGCCGTACGGATAATGTTGAAAACAGGATGACGAACACGCACACTCATTTGCTCGGCTGACGTGCATTCACACACATTGGGTAGCAGTACGTCGTCATTCACCCTGATAGCACTTCCCCCACAGTGCCTACACACTACTCCGATAGTCACTTCTGATCCATCGTCTTCCTGACGTTGAGGCTTGCCCATTGGTTCCTAAATGTACGCACTATTTTTACTCACAAACAAGGCTGTCTGTTCTACAACAGTAGTAATTAGGCTCACACAGGCAACTGATGGGCGGCGTTATATGGACATATCGGTATGACACAAGACAGCATAAAGGGGGGGCAACTGGTACATAAAAATAAAGTAAAATCAGCCCGGAAATGCATGCAGCAGCACATAAAACTGGCTAACGTGTTCAAACTGACACAATCGAAAGTAGGTTAGGAGATGTTCACACAAAGTCAAGAAAAACTAGACGAAGAGAAAATGAGCTGGTGTCAGCTGAACTAGTCTTTCAAAACAGTCGTCAGACTGGTCAAATTATAGGAACCGATATGGTCAACACCGACAAGATCACTGGCGTACATCTTTTCGGTCGGTTCCCAGGGGATGAATAACATTACTACCGTGTGGATCTACAAAATTCCGAGTATAAATGATCACAGTCCTGTGAGCAGGTTATGACTATCTCATTGATCTTGGGGTAAAAGCGATAGTGTAAGTAATGCTGAGTGACATCGTACAAAGAGCAGATGGTGCGTGAGTGGTCTTCTGCATACGCCTGACATCACGAAAAAATTTCATATTTGTCATGAACTGGGACATAAAATATCAACCAAAAGATGATTAATTTCCGTGTTGATTCATATGTCTTGAAAGCCAATCACAGTGATTATTTTGACAGCACTGTATGCATCCCAACATATTGTGAAAAGAAATAATATGAAGCGTATTCCGAAAATTATTTGCGGTTTTAGAAAACCCTGGATTCAAGAGATAGCATAAACGAACGTTGGCATATCAGCTGTAAGAAAGGCGAGCGCGCCAACCGGGTCCATTCAAAATGTGGGTCACTGCATGAACACAGCGTATGATGAGGATGTGCGAAAGTGAATAATCCAGAGGCTTTTCAAAAACGCGGGCAACTAACAAAGGTAGCGCGCAAACTCGGGGTGATTTACGATGCGGTGCGAAAAACGTTAAAACAATGCGCACCTTAGGAGCGCATTTAAAGCACTTAATCAATATTCGCAATATATCTGCCAGCCTTGATATCATAGTGTTCACCAGATGATCAAGGTACGGGGTTTCCAATATAGTTTCCATGAAAAAATCAGAGTGGTGGTTTCAAGGAGGTTAGTGTGAAACCCTTGAGATAACGGTAGGGACGAGTGTGAACTATTGCCTGAGAAACGAGTACGTAAGACAGTGAAATAGCTACATGTTGTCTACCGAGCGACAAACAGAGCAAATGGAACAAATAGGCTAAGAACATTTAAAGTTTCGGTTGGAATTCAACGAAATTAGAAAAGCTTACAGAACCAACTGTTTGGAAAACCTCTCCATCAATCAAAGCAATGTAAGAAAGCAACAAGATAAAAGCGACATTCAGTGAGGGAAAACTCACCGGATTCAGTCGAGGTAACACCTTCGATCGTGCCGGTCACATCCTGCTCCGTTTCTGCATAGGCCAGGAGCAGTGCACGTTGAAGTTCAGTCAATCGTCTTAAGAAGAAACAAAAACAGCGAGTAACAAGTAATACATATAAACTGTAACACCTGTCTACCACTAAGGATTCAGAAATATACTTTTCCAAGAATGTGAACAGCGCAGTGTAAGAGAGCCAGGGCAACTATAACGAATAATGTAGAACAGTACACAGTCAAAACTACGACTAAAAATTTTGAGTTCTTTTTTTACGGAATTCATCTCTTAACTCGAGTTACTACAACATACTAATCTTTATGCCGGAAACAGTAAACCCATCATAGAAACACTGAGGTTTTCCAATTTTCCCGAAAATAAACAATCCCGATTACTATCTCGTACTGCCACCACCCTTTCCCGATTACCTGGACGGGAAATGTACAGTCATATATACTATCCGGTTGTCGAACACACACTTATATTTGCGGTTAAATTAACATCTCATAAGAGTGTACCACAGAGTTCACGATCAATGAGAGGTGTCAATTCCATACGAACCACAACACTGTAAATTTGTTTATGACTAACGTCATATCAGGCCGAGTAAGTTGAACGTGTCTGAAATTGCACGGGAAAATGAAAGTTGTTCATCTGGTAGTAACAGGAAGTCAGCAGTGATCATAAAAACACTAATATTGAAAAACTTGCAACACATTAAAGAAACAAAACGCCAATAAAATGTAGATGTTCAAAACGAAATGCATGTTCTATAACAACATCGACGTTTACATAATAACGTGAATGATTGGATATGTCCACAGTACATCACACCATGCAGCAAAAACAGGCCAATAATCTAGCCGAACGATCGCAGAAGAAACCTAAGAGACTGCTTACCAACTTAAGCGAAGAAGTTCAGACAGCAGCAGGTGGATCTTCAAATTCACACTGCTGTTTGGCAAAGAATGCAGATAAAGAACTGACAACATCAAATGAGACCCGGTTTAAAGTTGTGGAAAACAAACGCAAGGCATGCCAACGTGAAAGTTGATTTAAATGCAACGAAACTGAATTAGTATTTGGCATACACTTAAATCAAGGTCAAGTTTTGAGGAGAATCAGAGGTAACACTATGGACTGTCTAAAAGATAAGCTAACGGCCTTCCTTGTTACCAGTGAGGAAAATGGAACGTTGAGGAGCTTGTTAAGCGTGAGGCCAGAATGCAACGTGTTGTAGAATTATTTCGAGTTATGGGATTGAGTACACGTCTAATTCGACGGCCGGGATGAACACAGAAATTTCAGTCATTTTGCCAAATCAACTCAATAATAAAATTACCCAGAAGGAAAAACAGATAGTGCTGCAGCTGTACGAGCCATAACAACGTGAGACTCATCTATTGGTACGCGTTGAAATGTATGCGTTTGGTTACTTGGCGCAACTAGCTGGTGGTGGTGTCTTAGCGTGCCGTGGACAGCTCAATTAATCTGTCGCACACCAATAAATATGGGTTTCTGTCTTGATATAAAATAGTTTAACAAAAACGAGGGATTGATCTATCTAGAAGGATCTCGTTGTAGCTGGACAGATATTTTACGAATACCTCACAACTATAAGGCGGGCTACATGTCTATTACCTGCCAAATCAGTGTACACATGTAATGCATGGAAGACCAGTAAAACGACATCGGCCAGCAAACAAAAATATATCCTGTGAAGAGGCACTTCATAGTTGAGGATGTTCGAACTGCCGTTAAAGGTTACCGATCTCCATCATTGGTTGGTTGCAGTTCAAGGTAAACGAGCAGGAAGCAACAGACACGACGACCGTATGATAATGACCAGATAGAGCGGTAACAGAATACGTTATGGCACAATCGCTGTTATTGTTAAGATTGATCACGCCGTAAAACAAGCATTCAGTGTAAACAGCAAACATTATTGGTCCCAATCATTGTGCTCACACCCTGAACGAACGGGTTCCGTTTCCTCTCAATGTGGTTATCGTAGCTCTCGGATGTTTGGAATTCAAAACAGTTAATTCACAATCTCTTCGAATGAGTGACGTTTGACAGAATGAGTTGACGAAAATCATTAAGGATTCAACATTACTGTTACCGGTGTCCTGTCTTCAAGGCAAGAAACGAATTACAAATTACGTGTTTATAACTTTATTTGGCACGGAAAGTGAGTATGTTCAGACGATGAAACACTGCCATGTTTAATGCCAGGGCGTGTGATATGTGGCAGGCGATCTGTCCCCACCATTTGGGGGATACAACCGAGCAAGTTGATCTGACATTTGCCAGAGAAATTACAGCGTGATAACAGTTGGTGTAAACCAGGCTTTGGCACACAAAGTTGTGTTTTCTACAGTGTCGAATAAGGAGAATGACCAAAAAATGGCCATCCACAATTTGGATTCAATACCTGGAGGATACTTCAACCCATTTGTTCAGAGGATATACGCTCGTAAATGCAACGTGCATAAGTGGCATTCGAACGATGAGTATGTAATGAACGCTTACCAGAAAGCGTTGGTGAACAAGTTGTCCAGTTCGAGTCAGATGAAGGATCCTAACCAACACTGGGAACAAATCGCCTCAGCTATGAAAGCATGCTGTGAACAGGCACGTTTCGAAGGAGCCGTTCATTTACGACATAACTGGATTTCCGTCACGTCGGTAAACCTCATGAACGAACATCGCTCGATCCCACCTGGTTCTGAATATGATGACAATCGTCGAGAAACTTGGACGCAAGCTGACTAAAAACTTGCACAAAGACCGTGAACACCACTTGGTCGAACAATCGAAACAGATGGAAGAAGCCTGTTTTATTTGGGAATATCAGAAGGTTTTTCCCCTGATCCGTGGTTGCACTGGCCGTCTAGTCGGTGTAAGTGAGACCATATGTGAAAAAGATGGTTCACTTATTACCAATCAATCGCGCCGAATTGACAGGTGGGCTGAACATTTTGAAGAGCAGTTCAGTTGGCCTCAACCAGATCATGTGGACGACGGGACCTGATTGGTCAGTTATTGCATTCCAGACGGTCCTCTGTCGGAAGCAGTAGTGGTCCTCAGGCTCAAGTTATTGAAGTTTAATAAGGCCCCTGGTGCGGACCTCCTTCCTCCGTCTCTTATCAAGGATGGCGGTGAGAGGTTGATGTCAGAACTGACGCGACTCCTCCAGATGATCTGGGAGACTGAAGAGGTGCCTCGTGATTGGTGCCTATCAACAGTCATTCCCGACTTCAAAAAGGGGTCCCGAAGTCTATGTGACAACCACAGAGACATCAGTTTGGTGTCGATTGCGTCCAATTTACTCAATGGTCTCATTTTACGTCGGCTCACTAAGCCCAGAGAAAGTCAGGTACGCAAAGAACAGGCAGGATTCCGATCCTGTCGAGGGTGCGTTCATCATATTTTTACCTTACGACGGATCTTGGAACATCGGCACTCTTACAGACAACCGACAGTCGTGGTCTTTTTGGACCTGAAGGGTGCTTTCGATTCAGTTGCTCCTAACGTTCTCTGGAGCTGTATCCTTTGCAAGGGAGTGCCACAGAAATACGTGAATCTATTGAGATCACTGTATGCTCACTCTGCAAGCAGGATGAGAGTTTATGGACAACTGTCTCGGGCGTTCATCACATCTAGTGGTGTTCGTCAGGGATGTCCGATTTCCCCCTTCCTGTTCAATTTTGTCATGGACGACATTCTGGACGGTGCGCTTCAGGAATCCAGTGGGCTTGATGTGGAGATTCCTGGCGCTAGACTGAACGATCTGGAGTACGCGGACGACACTGCCCTACTTAGCCCCTATGCCAAAGACGTGCAGACCATGCTGGACAGGTTGGGCGACCGGGCTGGTTTGTATGGAATGCGCTTCGTACCTTCAAAGTGCAAAGTGTTGCTTCAAGACTGGGGCACTTCAACTCCTACTTTCTTCATTGCAGGTAATCTGCTTGAGACTGTGAATAGTTTCACATATTTGAGTAACAATATCTTATCAGCCTGTATATTGCTGATAATATATCAGCGAGGATAGCAAAGGCACGAGCTGCGTTTGCCAAACTGCGTCATCTGTGGCGTCGAAAAGACGTCCAGTTGTTGCTGAAAGGAAGGGTCTATAATATATAAAGAAGGGTATATATTTATGGTTCGGAAACGTGACCTGTTCACAAAGAAGATATCAACAGGCTTGCTGTGTCTGACCATCGTTGTCTCCGCAAATTGGCCCACATTAAGTGGACTGATCGCTTGAACAATATGACAGTTCGCCGGCGCGTATTCCGGAACACTCGGGATAAACGATCAATTTGTCAACTAATCATGGTACACAGCTTGTGATGGTTGGGTCACGTACTTCGTATGTCATCTGATCGTTTACCGTACCGGGCATTATGTACTGAGGTCACCGACAGTTGGATAAAACCACGTGGTGGTTAACCAACAACGTGGTCACGGAATATGAAGACCCTGACTGCTTCATTGAGCAAAGTGGGTAGGTGTCGCCTGCCTGAATGGGGTCCTCGTGTTCACTCAAACCGCTGGTTAGAGACGCTATCTGAGATAGCGATGTGTCGCAGTCAATGGCGTACCTGTATCCATACCATTTCTAGTTTTTCCGCTTAATCTTGTTTTATTGATTTTCAACCTTCTTAGTAAAGTTTTCTTCTAGGATATTCCACGTCAAAGTTGAGGTGAGCGGCGGCCCGAGCCACAGTATCTTTTAGTCAGGCACATGGCTGTTATGATGATGATGAAACCGATACGGTAATGATAAAGTCGATAAGATATTTAACTGAGAAACTACCGTGTGATAACAGTTAATATAACACAGGCTTTGGCATACAAAGTGGTGTTTTCTATCACGTTGAATAAGTAGAATGGCCAAAAAATGGCCATGCACAATTTGGATTCAATACCCGAAGGATATTTAAACCCTACTTTTTTAAAACCGTACTTCACTTAGAAATCTACACACACGGATGACGTAAAGGTTGTTTATTTAGGAAACTAACACGGGTTGGGTGTTCAAACAAGACAAGCAACAAAAACACTTATTTGCAGATGGCAATCGTCCCTAAAGGTCCTGACTGTTACGGACGCTCCCACCCGTCCACAAAGATCGTTCCAGCTGCAGCAACAGCGGCTCAGTTTCTCCGCGTTCTCTGGACGATCTGTGTACCCGCCTCGGAGACGTCGATGCTCTTGGTGTGCATTCTCTTCTGCTCGGGGTGTCATATCATTTACAAAGCTGGCTTCCGTGTATTCGATGTTGTTTCTTCTCGTTCCTAATCAGATACACTGGACTACGGCGGTCCACTACCACATAAGGTCCTCTCCACTTCGCCAGTAACTTCCTAGATCCGGGACCTACTGGACCCGGACTCCGACTCTCTGTATCTAACCTTTGAACCAATTTCAAACAGCATTTCGACCCGACAACCTTGCGGTTGACTGCTCCTTGGAAACTCCTTGTGCGTTCGTCAAGTTTTGGTTGACCACTCTCCGAGCTTCTGCTAATTCACACATGCTCATTTGTCGGTCTCCCCATAAACCAATCTTTTGATCGACTGGCAGGCGTGGCACGCGCCCGTACATTAGCTCGAACGGTGACTTCTTCGTTGTTCCTTGTGGCGAACGGAGGTGGGCCAACAGAATCAGCTCCCAGCTTTCTTCAATCGCCGCTAACCATTCCTTGATCGTACCATTGTTTCGTTCGGTCAATCCATACGATTGAAAATGGTATGGCGTTGTGCGAATTTTCTTGATTGCCAAACGCTCCAAGCAATTCCGAAACTCTTCACTTTCGAGGCAGGGACCTTGATCAGTCAATATACTTCGCGGTATTCCATGAGCTGCAACGATGTGTGCCATTACCGCTCTGCACACAGTGCTTGCACGCTAATCGGATATAGCGGCTGCTTCGGTCCACCTTGTGAAATGTTCTGTAATGACTACGATGTATTGATTTCCGGATGTGGGAGGGGACTCATCACGTCCAGCGACCATAATTCCCCAACCTCATTGACCGGAATTGATTGTGTGGGATACTGATTGGGGTAGTTGGAGCTCTTCAGCAGCTGACAATGCTGGCACGCCAGCACATAATTGTTAACATCATCCTTCATTCCAGGTCAGTATGCCCTTTGCCTCAGCATTTCATAAGTTCCATGACATTCCGTATGAGTTAACTGGTAAGATTTCTTCACAATTGTCCCCCTCAACCCCGTCGGTATAGCAGGCATGCTTATCCCTCCCACAGTCGACGCATTAAAATTCCGGCACTATTCAACCGCAAGACTGACCAGCACATTCTTAAAGCCTTCACTTTCGGATTCCCCTCGTTTTCTGGAGGTTGTTCATTCGATAGAAGTTGATCAATCACCACTCGGATTGTCGTGTTCGTCCTCTGCGCTGCCTGTAACTTCCCAGGATCGTTCTTCAGTTCAATACTGTTGACTCCGATCACGTCCTTGTGAACTTCATCCCTGTGCTGCGTTCGGGATAGCAAATCGGGAACATAATTTTCTTTTCCAGCTACATAGCGAGGTATGAATTGGTACTCATGTAATCGTAACGCCCAACGAGCCAGCTTTCCTCATGGGTTCTTCGCCGATTTAACTCACTCCAACGGTTTGCGGTCGGTCTCCACATGGAAACGTCGGCCGAGCAAGTAGGGTCTCCATTTTTCCAATGCCCACACAATCACCAAACACTTCTTCTCTGTCGCTGAGTAATTTCCTTCGGCAGGGCTTAGCATCCGACTGGTATATTCCACAACACCACCTTCCTGATTCAGTAAAGTTCCGAGTCCTACATTGCTCGCATCCGTCGCAACAATGAAGCCCTGTCCAGTCACTGGCGACTTCAGGGTCAGCTGTCTTTCCTTCATCAATTGTTGGCTCTCGACGAACCCTTGATTAGTCTTTTCTGCCCAATGAAATCGACAATTCTTCTTCAGAATTTTGCATAATGGGCTGGCCAGCTCATTAGAGTTTTTGAAGAAGCGGCTGTAGAACCCAATGCGACCGAGAAACTGTCGCAACGTCCTTTTCGATGTCGGCACCGGAATGGCCTTGATCGTAGGCAGTTTCCCAGGAATTGGTTGGACCTCACCCTGACTGACCTTGTGACTGAGTAGTACTACCGTTTGTTTCGCCAGTTGAGACTTTGAACTGTTGAGTTGTAGGCCGGTTTGTTCAATCTTTTGCAACACAGCTGAAACGTGTCTGATATGTTCCGTCCCATTCGCACTGTAGATGATGACATCGTCTCCATAGACAACAATATTGTTTAATCCTTCCAGCACCTTCAACATCAGTCGTCTGAAAGTGAAAGGGGCGCCTGGCAATCCGAACCGCATACGCAGTGGTTTTCTCCTAATGTGAATGCTGTTTTCTTTAGGTTCGACTGCTTGATTAGAATCTGCCAATATTCAGACGACAGGTCTAGCACTGTAAATATACTGGCGTTCAGTAGCTTGTCGAAAATTACTGCCAAAGCTGGGACTGCTACGACGCTATTAAGTGTAATCTCACTGAGCCGTCTGAAGTCGACACAAAATCGAAATTTACCATTGGGCTTCCTCATCAACAAAAAAGGAGAATTGAACGGGCTATCAGCCTCCACAATAATTTCCTCCTTCAGCATGTCCTTCACTTGTCGCTTAGTTTACGGCTGCAGGTGAACCAGAATTCTTCTGCGGCCGAATGGTCGAAACCGCCCTGGTAAATGGAGATTTCACGTTCAATCCAGTCAAAGGAGTCATATGGGTCTTGATCAGTGGCGAAAAACTTCCGGAATTTGCGTATCACTTCATTCAGCAACTGACTGTCATAGGCCGGTATTGCTCCGGGTGCGTTCGTTTCAATCAGTCCAAGATGAGGTTTGTATTTTTTCGATAACGGAACCATTCCATATCTCATTACGAGGTTATCATGCTTCAAATCAATTATAGCCTCAGCGCAGTCAAGAAAATCCGCTCCCAATATAGTCTGACGTGCGTCGAGGGAAATGACGAACGGTTGCTTGACTACGTGACCATCGATTCCGACATCATACTCCGCCACGTCCGTAACTCTGAATGTAAACCCACCGACTGTGCGAACGACCATCACACACGGCTGAACAACCTTTCCAGGCCTCGACCAAATCAATGAAATTGCAGCCCCAGTGTTAACCAAACAGCACTCCGAGCTACCATTGATTTCTATCCTAGTCTGAACTGCCGTTTTATCCACCGCCCCTATTATCGGATCACCCTTCCCAGACAAAAAACAAATAACAAAACATTTACTTACATAAGACTTTTTCTCGCCGCGCGGGCAAAGTCTTCGTCAGTGCCCACGTCCTCCGCATCTGTAACAGACGTCGCCTCATCTTCAAATCGGCCACTTCTTGAGTCAACTATTCCACTGCGGTTCGCAGGTCATTCACTTCATTTGGTTTACTTGCCTTCAACTCGCCGACTGTCGGGGAGTTTTCTGCCAGTAACTATCGGACATACACAAGAGCGCCGCCTCCAGGTCAAAGCCGGGCGCCCTTGAAGTGCAGCACTGCCTCCTAGCAGTCGGCTGGGCTGCCGAACCCGGCGATCAGCGCCTCCATCGCGGCGGCCCACTCCAGCTTCACAGGGCCCCTTCTCGCCGTATCTAGCACCGCCCTCACCCTGCCCTTGAGCAGCATCCGCAGGGCCGCCAGCTTCCCTCGGTCAGTCTTGACTCCGCCAAGTTCTTGAAGTCCTCCAGGAAGCTCCGGACGTCCCCATCCTCAAACGGATGTGGCCAAGGGATCTTCATCCTCCAACCCTGGTCACGGCACCAAGTGTTGTGAGCCAAGAACACGGACGGTGCAAAGGTCGCTTAGTTAGGAAACTAACACGGGTCAGGTGTTCAAACAAGAAAAGAAACAAAGACATTTATTTGCATATGGCAATCGTCCCAGAAGGTACCCGGCTGCCACAGACTCTAATGCTCAGCTCATTTGCGTAGCCAGAATTATTCCACGGCATACTGCAATGTCGTGTTGATGAGACGTTTCTTCCAGTGTTTTTCCTGCGGCTACGTTGCCGACCCGCTACTGATTAGTGGTGATGTGAGCAGTATGAGGCGATCGCTCGTCCTCATCAAACTAGTAGTTCACGCATCCAGTGAAATGTTTGGATCCTATCTCAACTAACAGATTCTACACACGCTGAGCAAACCCATTCACTGGATAACAGTCCGCATACATGTTCAGGGGGTTACGAGTGTGACTCAAAGATGACTGAGCCACTGTATCAGTTGGGTTATACAACAGCCGTTGTCCCATCAGTTGGACAGTACATAAACTACCGTTGTTTTATTGAAACACTTCCCATGAAAGCAATTGAAAGAATGTACACAGATCATCAGTAACAAAGCAATCGTTTATCGATATATACTACCCGTCGATCTTTATGATGAAGCAGATCTCCGGAGAACGAAGCACTTCAATGCGGACAGCATTTCTGAGCGAGCTATCCACGTTGATCTTGATAGGACAGCAGGTTATCCTCATCACGGATAAAATGATCAAATAAGATATGTTTAACAGAAGTTTAACGACATGACTCAGTAACGAGGCCACAAAAATAAGACATGTCCACACGACGCTTACTGTTTTCACAATATGGATATAATACGTCACGTCAGGGTCGACAAATAGTGCGACAAATCCAAAGATACAACATAACGTGCCCCGGATTCTGCGAAAGAACTGTTGGGTTTCGATCAGTCTTTTAGTGATTTGTGAATCGGTTTCCTCCATGCATGCAGCTTTTTACTATCTATCGTTTGTTGAAGAGACTATCGTGATGGCGCAATCCGGCAGGGAAATATTTTATTCCCACTTTGTCCATTTGCACTCACCGGCGCATGCTGGTTCTCAGTCCAGTATTGTCTCTCAAGCGTCGGAACGGTCACACAGATGTGTATGAACAGCTAGGCGTTATCGACCGTGAACCATGATGCCCCGAACACTGGGTTGATGGGGCCGAGCGACTTCACTGGAACTGCGTGTACACTCATACGCTACAGACAGACAGCTAATCCGACTGTGGTTTCAGTGGTGTGTTGTACCCGTTCGTTCACTCGACTCGGGACTCCAGATTTTGTTACGCGGTACAAAAGGTACTTTATATCATGTATTGTACGACTTGGTCGGTAACACCAAAACAGTACGGCTAAAGTGCCGTTTAAGACTAATCAACAATAAACGGTTGGTTCTCCTGACCATCGGGACAGTGGTGGACAGCTTTTTCGACCTAACTGGGTCTCATGAGCACCACGCATACCGAAGAATTGAAGCCACGACCAGTGAATAAGCCGCAGATTGCAGTCGAAGCACTCATCCACAGGGTGACAGTCACCGGGGTAGCAGGAGGGTACGCAGATTAGTTTACTTAGCTGTTGCGTCTTCTTTCGCTCACACACTGAACTCGATGAGCAAGTCTGTGATTGATCTGCAAAGTGGCAAGCATCCACGATAACCCCAGAAGGGGCACTTTTGCACGCCAACTAAAAACGACTGATCGATTTCAGTTTGTGACCAAAAAGGGAGCGCAACAATTAGGGAAAGTAATGAATCAACAGCATTTTACGCAGCCTGCAGTACTGATACGTAGCAAAGGATTTTGGTTGATATAAAGTGACCATCCCCCACAGCCAACCGGAGCTTTCCTCGATTTGACAGACGGTCCAGCAAATCTATTCTGTAAAGAAGCACTCGATTGGAATCCCGAAT